>CAUYSK010016345.1:0-94941 GCA_963575035.1 Avahi laniger | reverse complement strand
TGAATGAGTTCAGATATTTTCAGAATAAATTCTGGAGATAACTACAAGCATGAGGACCTGCAGAAGGTAAGTAAAAAAAACAAATACTTGAATAGGCTATTACAGAATGAAAAGCACAATTCACATACTTCCCAGGAGTATACCCATAGGCCTCGGCAACTGGGGCCCTTGTCCTGGCCCCACACTTTAGCCTTCTCTGGCTCCCCTCCAGCCATGACCCTCCCCATAGGATGATGAGTCCATAGGTCCAACATATAAGCCTGGAGCTGTTGTCTCCCAGGACCCAAGAATCCCTGTTCAAATGGCCCTGAGACTCACTCAGCCAACACTGTGCTCACCTCTAGCTCTCAAAGGCCAAGAAATGGATGGTTTGAGAGGTCAGTGTATGAACGGAACGTGGATGGTGTGGCTAAGGCGTATGCACTCATGCACACCTGAGGTCCATCATGGTCAGAATGGAGCTGGGAAGAGGAATAGAACTGGTGTGGCCCCCACAGGTCAGAAGCCTCCATTCATGTTCTTCCCAGTGCCCTGCAAATGCTAATGGCAGACCTGCTTTCTAGAAGAAGAGAAGTTCCTAGTCACCACCCTCAAAGAGACCATGCTAGAAGAGGAAAGGAAGAGAACAATTGTAACCAAATGCTTCTCTTTCCCCACTATTTTAGGTGATTAAATTGATTCAGTTTCAGAATCATCTATGTGACAAGTGCTGAGCCGGATACAAGGAATATCAAAGAGAATGAAACAGTGTCCCTGTCCCTGACAACCCCAGTTTCTCCTCTGTTTAAAACCTTTCACTGGTTCCCATTGTCTTCAGGATAAAGTCTAAACTCCTTCTTTTGGCATACAAGGTCCTAACCAACACAGCCTTACCTACTTCTGTAGCTTAATTTCCCCTCTCCTCGCTCCCCACTCTGTTCCAGCCGCACAGGGCTTTTCCCCAAAACAGTCCACGCTTTCCCATTGCTAGGTCAGAAAATGTCCTCTCAGACACACCCCCACGTCCCACTCCCTGTCTCCAATTGCCAAGTCTCAGCTTACACATCGCTGCTTCCAGGAAGCCTCTCTGACCCCTAAACTGGACCTGCATGCACCCATGGCACCCTGAGCTTAGCCTACTGTCATTCTTACCACACGGTATCAAAGTTGTTTATTGACTTGCCTTGATATTGAATTAGATCTTTGAAAATGTGAACTACATCCTATTGAGCTACACTTCAGTTTTTAGGCCAGATTCTGGTAGATAGTAGACACTCAATACAAATTTGTGCTTTTTAGGCTTGGGTTTGAAGTGACGGAATGCTTATGGATTAAAGAGTTTTCTTTCAGCAAATAAAGTAAGAGGGTCAGACTCTCCAGCCAGCAGGGGGTGCTGGTGAGTCAGCCTGCTGCTCATAGTCACAGAGTCTTGGAGAGAGAACTGTGGTGTCATAGAGGCTTAGAATCTTAGACTCTTGGCACTAGGAGGGGAGGGAACCCATTTGGCTCAGAAGACTTTGACTTCTGTTAGTCATGGACTCACTAGGCTGCTGAGAAAGATCCACCACATCTGCTAGACCCAGTCTACGACAGACGGTTTCCGTGAGAAGTCAAGCATGAAAATTGTGAATTGAGGACTGTGTGACCAGACCAGGTAACACGGAGAAACCTTGTCTTTTGGGTCCTCCTCCCATGGCTTGTTCATTCGTTCATTCATTCATTCATTACTTATTTGCTTACTGAGGCCAACATAATGTCACGCAGTTTGTCAGGCACGGAACAGTGGCAGGCAAGACAGTGAGGACACCCGTGGTCATGAAGCCAGCACAGCAGAGAGATCAGACAAGCAGGGAAGTAATGACTATTATACAAGTGCGATGAGAAGTACAGAGGCTCCAAGAAAGCCCATCAAGGAGACAGAGCCTATGGGTTAAGGAAGTTTTCCCCCAGGGAGGGCTGTGTAAGTGGAGACCTTAGGTTTGAATAATACTGAATGAGGTTTGGGGATGAAGACCAGGGAACGGTGTTTCAGGACAGGGCAGAACACGTTCAAAGATCCAGAAAGAGGCGAGTGGGATCAGCAGGTGTCTGCTCTGAGGCAGTCTGAGGATCAGCCTGAGAGGACGTGGCTGGAGGTGAGGCTGGGCTGGTGCACAGACGTCTAAGAGACGGTAGGGTCTTTTGCCAGGACCTTAACGGACCTGGGTTTGGCTCTACGTGGATCCTCACTAAAACAGAGCAGTAAGACCTAAAAGGATGGCCCTGGCTCTGTGCCACAGGTGTTATGGTTTCCTGGGGCAGGCTGTGTGGAGCTTGGCGAGGAAGCAGGGAACATGGGGCTTGGGGAGAATCTTTTCCTAAGGAGAAGAAGCTGTCTCACAGGAGGCAGGGTGGTCCAGGCAAGTTTGTTGGGAAGGAGTCAAGGTTCTGAAAGTGGGAGTATTCGAGGAGAGTTAACTATTCCTGGATTAAAGGAGGAACATCTGTCAGGTGGCCAGTGACTAGAGGTGCTTTCTGATTAAAGGAAAGCAGGCACTGTCCACCGGGCAGCAGGGAGACAGTGGAGACAGTGCTCGCTCACAGGGCAGGGACCTGCGTCCAGGGTGGGGAGGCTGCTGAGGGACTTAGCATTGCCCCACCTATGTCGCAGGGTGCAGGGCCAACTCCCGACCTGCTCTCCATTTTCCACGTGGCGCAAGCTCCACTTTCAGGACTTATTCCTAGGACCTGACCACAGGGCGCATGCTTGGAGGGGATGTCTGTGGGGGAGCCCCTGGATGGGAGTCCCCAGTGCCCTCAGATGCCTCTTCGCATCCCCTGGTGGCTGGAATGAGAATTGCTTCTGTAGAAACAACCCAGCTTGTACCTGGAAGGATGGATCCTCCCAAGCTGGATTTCCCAGTGGCAAAGAGACTCTGAACAGTCAAGTCAGGGCACTGACCATCAGGGTAGAGAAAGGTAAACCACAGCCATAGAAGGGGAGAGAAAGACAGAAACAGAGTGAAAGACCGGAGAACGGTGGAGAGGCAGAGAGAAGAAGTGGCGAAGGAGGCAAAACCAAACACAGACAGAGAGAAACAACAGAAGACGAAATCTGAAGGGACTCGCTCCCCCCCCCTCCCCTCTCAGAGCCTGGTCTTAGGTCTGGCCTCTGAGGGAGAAGATTCAAACAAGGAGACAGAGACAGATTTCAGGGTCTCTGCACACATCCACACTCACGCCCATAAGCTGCAAGGCTGCAAGGGCACCTAAAGGACTTGTGCCCTTCCTCTCTCTCTCTCTCTGTCTCTCTCCCCCCATGTGACACAGCTTTGAACACTGCAGTGGTGGTAGACAGCAGGGCACTCAAGGCCCTTCACTATCTCCTTTGACCTATTTTTATGCTGATGTGTCCCTGTCCCATTTCCTTTCTCTGTGCCTCCCGTTGCTTGGCCTCTTGCCCACCTGATGATCACTCCCAGGCAAGTCAGGGCATTGCAGAGCAGGTCTCTGCCACCTCACTCAGCCTCTTTGCAGCTTCCTTGACCTGAGAGGAGGGACTGTGACTTGTCCCCACCCCTCCCCTTAGAAATCTTGGCCCTGTGTCTTCCTCTTAAAAGGGGAATCCTCTTCTGGAAAGGCAGAATGAATCCTAGAATAACTGGCAGGCATTGGAGTCACAAGTGAGTTAAAGCCAACCTCCCAAGCCAAGAAGTCATTTTCCCCTTTCATGTGGGAACTGCCTCTGACCCAGTTTAGGCTGCAGCCATAATAGTCAGGGCTTAGGAGTGTGGAGGGTTTAAAGCAGGTGGCAGGGTCTTGCAAGGTGACCCTTCCCAATTTCTCTTATTCCTGGTGCGCTAGTTTAGAAAATTCAAAGCGTAGGGGGCCCTGTGGGCATTTCCACCAGGTGACTCTCAGACAGCGTCAGGGAACACAGTACGGCCTCCTTGGGCACAGGCCAGGGATCTCCCACAGGAAAACGCCAAGACAAGGCTCTGACCGTTCAGAAAGCTGAAGTGGAGAAAAGCTGGGCTGGGCTCAGCCACGGCTCATCAATTTGAAAGCTGCTGCTTCCATGGGTGGAGATATCAGCCACACCTGACTCAGTGGGACAGTTTGTACAGCACGACCTGGATTTAGGTGGATCCCCAGATGAAAAGGGTTGAGTCTAAGAGCCTGACATCTGTCATTTAGGACAGCCAAAGCCCTGAGTCTTCCACTTCAGACAGCAAAGTAGGTCATCTGGCAGGTGTCCTTTAGTAACCACCTAACTGGAGAATCCTGCACACCTTCCAGGGAAGATGATACAGATTTCGGTCCTACAGGGGTGACCCTCAGGAAGCCTTTGATGTGAGGAGGGATTTGTAGTTCCTGTCCCTAGGAGTCCCCCTATCTGGAGGACACAGAAAAGAACAAGACAAAACAGCAAGAGATGTGGCTTTCTAAGCATCAGATAGAGCATCTGGAGCAGGTCTGGCAGGAAGTGGCCCAATGGCAAGGCAGCAGGGCAGGCATGGGATGGAGGGCAAGGAAGGAGCCACTGGGAGGAGAGAGGGGCCCACAGCTGAAGGAGGCACCTGCTGTGAGGTAGTCATTCATAATTTAAAGGGCTCATAAGCGAGTACAAGTAGTCTCAACTTGATCCAGCTAAACCGCCATCATCACAAACCTCTAGTTCTTCCTTTTGTGCACCTGTGCTTATGCACGGACACATGCATACATGTGCATGTGTGCACACACACAGCCCACATAGATAGACAGGCATGTGTGTGCTTAGAGGAAAGCCCACAGCAGTAACTGGTTGAGTTTAAAAAAACTAATTTGGGCCAGAGGCTTTTCTCACAAATCCTGTGAGTGCCAGAGGCCAGAGGGTGGTTGCACCTCAGCTGTTGTCACTCCAAGTCCCACACCCATCCTTCCCACTCGATGACAGGGCTCTGACAAGCCTGGGCCCTCCCTCACATGGGTGCATGCTGTGGACTGAGTCCCCAGTGGGGGGTACGTGCTCATTTCCCCTCCTTCTACATCTCCCTCAAGGCTGGGTAACAACGCTGCTCACTGCCTGCTGACTCCTGGCCACTTCTAGACCCTTTGTCCTGGTCTGAGGCCACAACAGTGGCATTCATTCATTCATCCGTGTACCATAGGAGGAACAGGGAAACCGTATAGGGGCTACCCCAGGGGTCACAAATTGGGGCCTAGGCCTAAGGACCTTCCTTGGAGGACTTGATTTCCGGGCGGGGGAAGGAGGGTGGGTTGACAGAAGCAAAGAAAGAGTTGTTTTGGTTTTTTTCTACTCCTAGAAGAATCGGGAAATTACAAAAGTTCTGAATGGCTGAGTTTGAGGACACCTACAAGGTCCAATTTCTCCCTCCTCAACCTCACTGCTGCCCTTTTATAGAAAGAGAGATAAAAGCCCAGAGAAGTGAAGAGAGAGCTGCCCAAGCCCTGTGGCTGGGGAGTGTAGACCTAAGCCTGGAAATCAGGTCCTGTGATGCCAAGAGCAATGTCCCTTCCATTCTGTCTTGCTGGCACCACCCCAGCAGCAGCCGACCTCTCATGTGCTCAGTGCAAGGCGTGAGATGGTACATTCAGGAGATGTGTGACAGGTGGTCATCCTAAGTGCACGTGGGTCCCTGGGTGCCACATCTGAGACCAGAACAAGCACATGCTTGGGCTTGGGGTAGGGGTGGGGGGATGGAACCTGGCTTGAATCCACTTATAAGCAACTGAGGTAAATCGCTGAACTTCATTTGTCCTCATACGTAAGGTCAAAATGCCTACCTCTTAGGCTGGTAGCAATCATTACATGAGATAATGTCCATGAAGTGCCTGACACTTGACTCAGAATCAGTCTCCTGAGGATCACACTGTTTCTCATTAGATAAGATACCTCAGGCAAATTTCTTACATATTCTGGTCTTTTGATTCTTTATCTGGCAAATGGCTCCCTGGTAAGGAACAAACATACTAACATATACAAGGGCACATATTTATGGGGCTGGCTGTGCCCCCTGCTTTACTAACCCTGATCTGAGTCATCACCCTGAAGATGGATGTATCTGGGGGTTAAGGAAGGAGGTAATTAAAACAGGTACCCAGCTTTCCTTTTGATGACAAGATTCTTCTTTTTTTTTTCTAGGATCTCCAAATCCCCAGAAGATGTGTGACCAACCAAAATGCAACCCATGCTGCCCACCAAAATGTGATCGATGCTGCCAGATGAAAGGCAATCAATGCTGCCAACCAAAATGCCCTCAATGCAGCCAGCCAAAATGTCATCAGTGCTACCAGCCAAAACCCCCATGTTGCATTCAGGCCAAGTGCTGCTGTTTGGAGGCCAAGCCTGAGTGCACCTCCCCTGACAAGGAGTCTGAGCCCAACTCATCTGAAACCCAGGGCAAGGGCTCTCAAAGCCAACAGCAGCCCAAAAGTCCACTAACTGGGTCCCAACCAGGTTTGGGGGGACAGAAGAAGCCAAACCAGTAGATTGTCTCTGAAGCCATGTCCCCTACTTTGAAGGGTCGGGGATCACTGAGGGTCTAGCTCAGTATGTTTAGAAGAGCTGCTTTCCCATTGACTACCATTTCCACCCAACTAGAGGCCCTGACTCTTTTCATAGCCACCTGGAAATGTAAGGTTGAAAAGGCAGGAATCGTCTTCCCTAGTGATCCTGACATTTAGACAGCACAGAAATAAAGAGCAATGAAAAAAGAACATTGCCTTCCTTTGTTCCTTTATTTACCTGTGAAGCCATCTCATCAGTCTGGGCTAAAGTCCAGGAAAATATTCTGGACATGTCCTGAAGGACCCAAGGAGCCAGAAAACCTGAGTCCTGGAGAACAAGGCCTCTGCTGAGCTAAAGTTTGGTGACTGACTCAGTGAGGTTTTAAAATCAAAGTCCTGCATTCCAGGAACCCCTTCTCTCCTGGGAAGATGGTTGGTCACCCAAAGTGCAAGAATCCTAATCTTTCCCAGGTCCTCAGTACCACCCTGGACTCCCGACCAAGAAAGAACGCATAAGTCCCAGGGGGCGATTCCACTCCCTAACCATTCCCAATATTTTAGGGGAAGGTAGAGTTCCCAGGACTAAGCAAAGCACTGTGGCTGGCAGCAGGCAGTGAAGTCTTCAACAACAGCACCGGCTGTGTGGCAGAGAGGAGCAATCACAGAGCAAGTTGTTCAAATTCTTTCAGGCTCTATTTTCTGATGTGTAAAATAAGGATAATGTTACTTCAAAAAGTTTTTATGAGAATTAAAAGGGATAATTCATTTAAAGTGCTTAACACAGGGTCTGACACCTAGTGGGTAGTCAATACAGGGTTCCTCTGCCATCAGGGCCTTATTTCACTCCAAAGAAGCCACCATGCTTCCATAATTTGTCCCCATTAGTCTGGGTGGGCAGGTAGAAATAGAGAAATCAGCCTCATTCAGCATACTTGCAAACTTCAATTTTTACTGCTTTTTTGGTGTATGACTGACATATCACCTCTAAAATTTTTGTAATGCCCATTTATATTCCCTCCCTCACACCTCTTCCTGCCAACCAATCCCTAGAAAACAACTGATCTACTTTTTGTCCCTACAAATTAGTCTGCGTCTTCAAAATTTTACACACGTAGAATTGCACAATGTGTATTTCTTTTTTTTTTTTTAAACCCTGAGGATTTATTTTTTCAATGCAGATCTCTTCTGTCCCCTAAATGCCACATATACAAACTAACTCAGAACTGGAGTTTCTATTTTGGTAGCATCTAGGATCTAGTGAAGTGTTTTTCAGTTACTTGGAATTTCAAGTTGAAATTACTTTATGATCTGTGGACTACAAAATGAATGTTGTGTTAGAAGGCATAAAAACAACATTAATCTTATACATCTCCATCAAAGCTCTTGAGTGACTAGGTATATCATCAATGAGCAGTAATATATTTAAAGGTATCTTTTTTTCTGGACCATAGGTTTCAAGAGTGGGCTTAACAGAGATGCAGGGATGGTTCAAAATATGCAAATCTGTAAATGTAATTCAACATATAAATAGAAGCAAAAACAAAGACCATATGATCCTCTCAATAGATGCAGAAAAAGCATTCAATAAAATTCAGCACCCTTTTATGATAGGAATGCTTAACAAAATAGGCATAGATGGGACCTACCTAAAAATGATACAAGCCATATATGATGAACCCACAGCCAACATCATACAGAATGGGGAAAAATTGAAAGCATTCCTGCTTAAAACTGGAACCAGACAAGGTTGCCCTTTATCACCACTTCTATTCAGCATAGTACTGGAAGTCCTAGCCAGAGCCATCAGACAAGAGAAGGAAATTAGGGACATGCAAATGGGGGAAGAAGAGATCAAACTATCGTGCTTTGCTGATGAGATGATCTTATATCTACAAAACCCCAAAGATTCTGCCATGAGACTACTGGAATTGAAAAAAAAATTCATCAAAGTCTCAGGTTGAAAAATCAATGTACAGAAATCAGTAGCACTCCTATATGCCAACAAGAGTCAAACTAGAACTAAATCAAAGACTCAATATCCTTCACAGTAGCAAGAAAGTAAAATACCTAGGAATACATTTAACTAAGGAGGTAAAAGACCTCTACAGAGAGAACTACAAAATACTAAGGAAGGAAATAGCAGAGGACATAAACAGGTGGAAAAACCATACGATGCTCATGGGTCGGCAGAATCAACATTGTTAAAATGTCTATACTACCCAAAGTGATCAAGGCAGTCTCTATTGAAATACTAACATCATTTTTCACAGATTTAGAAAAAATAATTCAATGCTTCATATGGAACCAGAGAAGACTCCATATAGCAAAAGCAATCTTAAGTGAAAAGAAAAATTGGGAGGGATCAATTTACCAGACTTCAAGCTATGCTACAAGGCTATAGTAACTAAAACAGCATGGCACTGGTATAAGAACAGAGACATAGAGCAATGGAACAGACCTGAGACCCAGATATAAAACCGTCCTCATATAGCCATCTAATGTCTGACAAAGCGGACAAAAACATACACTGGGGAAAAAAATCCTTATTCAATAAATGGTGCTGGGAAAATTGGATAGCCACATGTGGAAGACTGAAACAGGATCCACCACACCTTTCACCTCTCACAAAAATCAACTCACGGTGGATAACAGACTTAAACCTAAGGCATTAAACTATAAGAATTCTAGAAAAAAATGAAGGAAAAACCCTTATAGGCATTGGCTTAGGCAAAGAATTTATGAAGAAGACCCCAAAGGCAATCACAGCAACAACAAAAATAAATAAATGGGACCTGATCAAATTTAAAAGCTTCTGCATAGCCAAAGAAACTATCACAAGAGCAAACAGACAACCTACAGAATGGGAGAAAATATTCACATGTTACACATCCGATAAAGGGCTAATAACTAGAATCTGACTTGGGTGGGGCAAGGACAATATATGTAACCTAAACATTTGTACTCCCGTAATATGCTGAAATTGCAAAAAATTTTTAAAAGTAAATAAATAAGTAAAACAAAAAAGAAATGGCCACAAAGCATCCAATAAGTCAAATCATTTGTACACAGAAAATTATATTTATTATTGTATGTACCACATGTCCTTGCAACTGTCATTTGATGGTTGTTCAGCTTCAAAAAAAAAATTCTGTTGATAAAAAATATATCACTCTTTAGATGCCTTCAATTGTCAAATTAAATTTTGTCAAATAAGAAAAAAAAGAGTGGACTTAAAATATTCAGTAAATATGCTGTAAACAGATGTGCTGTCATCCAAGCTTTGTTGTTCCACTTACGGAGCATAGACAGAGTAGATTTAGAATAATTCTAAAGGGCCCCTGCATTTTCAGAATGATAAATGAGTACTGGTCAGCTTAAAATCATCAGCTGCATTATTCCCCAACAAGAGAGTCAGCCCGTCCTTTAAATCTTCGAAGCCAGGCATTCATTTCTCTTCTCTAGCTATAAAAGTCCTAGATGGCATCTTCTTGCAACAGAAGATTGTGTTATCTACATTGGATATCAGTTTAGTGCCACCTCCATAAAAGGTCTTAGCTAAGCCTTCTGGAAAATATGCTGCAGCCTCTATGTCAGCACTTCCTCCTTCACCTTGCACTTTTATGTTACAGAGATGGCTTCTTTCCTTAAACCTCATCAACTAACCTCTGCTAGCTTCCAGATTTTCTTCTGCAGCTTTCTCACTTCTCTTAGACTTCATAGAATTTGAGAGTTATGGCCTTGCTCTGGATAAGGCTTTGACTTAAGGGAATGTTGTGGCTGATTTGATCTTCTATCCAGACTGCTAAAACTTTCTCCATATAAGCAAAGAGGATGTTTTTGCTTTCTTATCATTCATGTGTTCACTAGAGTAGCACTTTTAATTTCCTTCAAGAACATTTCTTTTGGATTCACAACTTGGCTAACTATTTAGCACAAGAGTCCTAGCTTTTGGCCTATCTCAGCTTTCAACATGCCTTCCTCACTAAACTTAATCATATCTAGCTTCTGATTTAAAGTGAGAAACATGTGACTCTTTCACTTGAACACTTAGAGGCCTGGCCTAATTTCAATATTTTTTGTCTCAGGGGATAAAGAATCCAGGGGAGAAGGAGAAAGATGAGGGAACAGCCAGTCTGTGGAGCTGTCAGAACACACACAACATTTATCAATTAAGTTTTCCATCTTATGAATACTATATGCTAACCAGTTGCACCACTGAAGCTACATGTTTGCCATCTTATATGGATGCCATTTGTGGTGTCCCAAAACAATTCCAATAGTAACATCAAAGATAACTGATCGAAGATCACCATAACAGATATAAAACAGTATTTAAAAAGTTTGAAATATTGTGAGAATTACTGAAACGTGACAGAGATGGTGAGCACATGCTATTGGCAAAATGGCACTAATAGATTTGCTGGATGCAGGACTGCCACAAATATTCCAAGTGTAAAAAACACAGTATCTTGAAGCACAATAAAATGAAGAATGCCCTTTTATGGTGGAATGTATGGACAAAGATTTATTATTTTCTGTGGGAAGAAGGGAGGAGGAAAGCATTGGATACCCAATAGTTGTTCTATTACTGTTTGTTGAAGACTCCCCTTTCTCTATTGAAATGCCTTTGCATCTTTGTCAAAAATCAACTGGTCATATTGGTTTGAGTTTATCTCTGTTACATTGATCTATTTCTCTATCCTGACACCAGTGTTTTATTTACTGTAGCTTTACAGTAAATATTAAAGTCAGGTAATGTAGTCTTCTAATTTCATTGTTTTCAAACGTTGCTTTAGCTATTCTATGTTCATCACACTTCCATATTAATTTTAGAATAAACTTGTCAATTTAAAAAAATGCTGGGATTTTGACTGGAACTTATTCAATTTGGGGGAGATGAAATGGACGTCTTTACTATTTCAAGTCTTTTGATTCATGAACATGGAATAGCTCTCTATTTATTTAGGTCTTTAATTTTTTTTAATTTTATAGTTTTTGGTGAATAGGTTTTGCACACATTTTATTTCCTATAAGTATTTCATTTACTTGGATCATATTGTAAATGGTATTTTTAAAATTTTGGTTTCTGATTATTCAGTTAGTATACAGAAATAAAATTATTTTTGTATGTTAGTTTTGAGTTTGGTAGCATATTAGTTGTATATTAGCTTTTTAGTTTTTATAGCTTTCATGTAAGTTCCATAGGATTTTCTACATAGATGATCGTGCCGTCTGAGCACAGACTTTTAGTTCTTCATTTCCAATCTGGATGTGTTTTACTTCTTTTTTTTCTGCCACTTGAGGTTGTTCTTTCTTCTGCTTTGCTGAGAGTCTGTAACAGAAATGAATGTTGGAGTTTGAGAAATGCTTTTTCGCCATCTATTGAGATCGTCAGATGATTTTTCTTTTTCAGTCTGTCAATGCAGTGAATTGTATTGATTGATTTTTTTAATGTTTAAAGAACCTTGAATTCCTGAGATAATTTCATTTGATATAATTTTCCTTCAACGTGAAGGACTTCTCTTAAAATTTCTAATAGCTCATAGTCTGCCAGTATTAAATTATTTCAGCTTTTAAATATCTGGAAAAAATCTTATTTTATCTTGATTCAAAAAATATATTTTGCTGTATACAGAATTCTAGTTTTACAATTTTTATTGTTGCTGTTGCCGTTTGTTTCTTTGTTTTTTCTTTCAGTACATATTAAGAATGCTCCTGCACTGTTCTCTGGTTTGCATTGTTTCTGTTAACAGTAAGAAATTTGCTCTTATTCATTTTTTTCCCTCTGTAATATGGCCTTCCTAGTGTGATGTATCTATTTTTCTTTGGCTATTTTATGACTACTTGTCATTTCTTTGAAACAATTTTATTGTCCTATACATTGATATAATTTTCTTCATGTTTCTTGTCCTCAGGTTTATTAATATTCTTGAATTTGTGGATTCGGAGCACCCTCCATTTTGAAAAATTTCAGTAATTTTCCATCTACCCCATATTTAAGGTATTTCAACTGTTCTTATATTAAGCTGCTTGAAATTTTCCCACACCTCACTGATGTTTTATTCCTCTTTGAATTCTTCGGGTTTTTGTTTGTTTTTTTTGGTTTCCCCCCCTTTGTGTTTTATGTTAGATAATTTTTATTGCTATGTCTTCAAGTTCACTAATATTTTCTTCTGTAGTATCTAATGTACTATTAATCCCATTCAAGGTACTTTTTATTTTAGACATGGCAGTTTTCATCTCCACAAGTTTTTTAAAATTATATCCCATATCTTTACTAAATATGTTTAATATTTCCTCCAGCATCTTGAATGTACAGAATGAAATTATAATATAATAAGGGTTTATATGTCCTCTTCTATAAATTTTCTGTCTTTTCTTGGTTGTTTTGATTTTTCTCTTATTATTGATGATATTTTACTACTTCTTTGCATGCCTGGCAATTTTCAGTTAGAAGTTAGACAGTGTGAATTTTATCTTTCTGAGTGCTGAATATTTTTATATCCTTATAAATATATTTGAGGTCTGTACTGTGATGCAGTCAAGTTACTTGGCAACAATTTGATTCCTTCAGATCTTTCCAAAGTATGACCAGAGAAACATTTAATCTAAAGGTAATTTTTACCCACTACTGAAGCATAACCCTTCTGAGTACCCTGCTTGATGCTGTGTGAATTATAAAGTTTTCCACTCTGACAGAAAGTGTCCCTGGCCCTGTGGCTCCAGGGATTTTCCTCCTAATTCTTTCAAGTGGTTCTTTCTTCTGTCTTATGTAATTTCCTCACATGCTTATTAGTACTCTGTTGAAGACCCAAGGGGAACCCTCTGCAGATTGTACAGAATTCTCTCTGTGTGCCATTCTCTCCTCTCTGGCATCCTGCAAACTCTAGCTGCCTCCCAGTTCTCTGCCTCTCAGCCTCCCAGTTCTGTGTCCTGAACTCAGGGAGACAGCCAGGTGCTGTCTAGATTTTCCTCCCTGCACAGCAGCCTGCAAACTCTCTATGAGCACTGAGCTGGAGCAATCACAGGGCTCACCTCATTTGTTTTTATCTCTCAAGATTCACTGTCCTTCATTGCCTGATGTGTCTAGTATCTTGACAACATTGTCTCTTGTATTTTTGTCTTTTTTTTTTTTTTTGTGGAAGGGTAACTCGCATTCCTTTTACTTTATCTTCGCCAAAAGTGGTAGCTCACTTTGTTTTTCCAATCATTTGAGCAACAAATAACTGCCAGATTCTGTGTGATATCCTTCAGACATCTAAATAAATAAATCAAGTCTGTATTGTGGTACTTACGATATAGAAAGCAAGACAGGTAAGCAGATACAAAAGGTGTAAATGTTGGGATGGTAGGAAGCATTTTTTCTAACTCTCACAACCTAAGCTTGCTGGCAATAATATCATTTCTCCAGGTGTCTCCTTGACCTTTTTACTGAGCGCATCCTCATGCAGTGAAAATCAAAGACAGGTACACTGTGCTGAGGCTGCAGTGGGTATGAATCTGGTCATGGGATGGATGCCAAGACTGAATGGCTCAAGAGGCTAAAAATAGAGCTTTTAAAATACGTGGTAATGAGGTATCTTGAGCTCTTCACTAAACAGTGGTGAGAAGCCCTGAGGTCGTAGCAATAAATATTTCAAATAGAATGGAAGATCCCTAAGATCCAGAGCCCCAAGGCTGCCAACCTGCTTCTGAATCAGAGAACAGGCACCCTAATATATGACAGTGGTCCACTCTGCTCTAAGAGTCTGTGTGCGGGGGTAGTGAGGGAGGGAAAGCCAAAGAAGCAGTTTGTATCAGGTGGAATAATTTCAACGACAGAAGACGTTAGGAAGGTGTCTTTTGAAGTCCAGTATAACCAATTTTCCTCCCAACACTGGATCAATTGCTGCTTGTTTGGTTAAGCACTAGATGAAGTGGTTGAGTTGCATTCAGGACAAAAAATAAAAACTGTATTTTTATTTTTTAAATTTATTTTTATGAATATATTAATATCATACTTCATTTATTAATTTATAAATTGATGGACATTTGGATTATTTCCACTTTTTGGTTATTATGAATAGCACTATTATAAACATTTGTATACAAATTTTTGCATGGACTTGTGTTTTCATTTATCATGGGAATATACCCAGGAGTAGAATTGCTGGGTCATCTGATAACTCTATGTTTAACCTTTTGAGGAACTTTCAGACTGTCTTCCAAAGTAGCTGCACTATGTTACATTACCATCAGCAGTGGGTTGTGATTTCTCCACATCTTCACCAACACCTGTTACCATCTGTCTTTTTGATTACAGCCATCCTGGTAGGTATAAGGTGGAATCTCACTGCAGTCTTGATTCTCATTTCCTCTGTGGCTAATGATATCGATCAAATTTTCATATGCTTACTACCCATCTATATATCTCCTTTGGAAAAATGTTGTCAAATCTTTCGACCATTTCCACTGGGTCTTTTGTCTTCTGCTTAACTTTTTAACAAATTGCCAAAATGTTTTTTCAAAGTGCTTGCACCATTTTATATTCCTGTTAACAGGAATTCCACATACTCAGATGATGTCACTTCTCTGCGGCTTCTTGTCTCATCCACTATAAAACCAAAGTTGCTACATGATTTCTCCCTCTGCTCACCTCCTCCCGCTCCTCCAACCTCATAACTCTTTCCCTCGCTCACTCATCCCCAGCTGTTCCAGCCTTCTTTCTGGTTTCGGAACATTCCTGCTGCAGGGACGTTGCCCGTGCTGTCTGCATTTCCCCCACTGTCCCCATGCTGACCTCCTCATTTCTTCACATTCTTCCTCTGAGAACTTCCCTGACTATCCCATTTAAAATAAACA
Source organism: Avahi laniger (assembly GCA_963575035.1). Classification (NCBI taxonomy): domain Eukaryota; kingdom Metazoa; phylum Chordata; class Mammalia; order Primates; family Indriidae; genus Avahi; species Avahi laniger. Next base: position 79,632 of record CAUYSK010016345.1, on the reverse strand, counting down.
GCAACCCCTCCCCTGGCACTCCAAAACCTATTAATAATTCTTGCCATATCTTTCTACTTAGGGTTTCTTAACACTTGACATGCTTTATATTTCAGGGGTGTGTTTATTTTGCATATTGTCTTCACCCACACTGGAAAGAAAGCTTTAGCAGGGCAGGGACTGTCGCCTGTGTTGTTCAGTGCTGTACACGCAGGGCCTCGAACATAGACACACATGAATCTCTCAACAAACAGCAGTTGAACGAAAAATCAACTAATAGGGCAGAAGGTGGGAAAGTCACCTCCAGCCGAGAGAATGGAGGGCACAGGACGCAGAGAAGGTGAAATCAGGAGACCTGGCCTGCCGCCCTGTGTCCCCTCTTGGACTATGTCATTGTCTGTAAAGCAAGGATGAACTGGGCACCACAAAGGCTCCTCCAGCACCAGCGCTGTCAGGCATGGACCCCACGTGGGTGGGAGGTGGTTCTGGGGTGACTGGGCCTGAGGCTCCTGGCAGAAGTGCTACGGGGGAGGGGGAGGCTGGGGCCGGGCAAGCAGGCACTTGCCTGGGAGCAGAAATGGGCCTGCCCTTCCCCACTGGCACTCTGACGTCCCTCTCTCTTTCCTGCCCACGCCATCCCAAGTAGGCTTTCTAGTGAAACCTGAGCGGCAGGAAACAACTTTGCGCTTCTCCAGCAATTTCCATCTTGCCTGTCTTCTGGCTTGCAGCTCTCCTGTCATCCTCTATGGCAGCTGGACTATTCCTGGGACACAGCAGGACTGCAGTATCTGTCACACTCGATGGGCACCTCTGCTCTTAAAAGGTGTAAGGGTGGCCTGGGAGCAGCGGGACCCCAGCTTGATCCACTGTGAGCTCTGGGAACATCAGCCCGATGCTGCGCTGCTGTGAGCTCAGCTCCTCATCTGGAAAGTGCAGAGGGATAAATGAGAGTAAAGGAGGGTTGACAGCACAGTGTCTGGCAAAGAGCAGGCTTGGAAGAAGGTTTGTTCTCTTTGCATTCTCCCCCATACTCTCTCTAGGGAAACTTCCCCAGCCCTGGTTCTGTTCAGACCTCCATTCATGTAGGGTCCGGTCATGTGAGTGCTCACTTGGCCCGGCACTGAGTTGCACCCATCTCTCAGTTTCTGTACCCGTCTCCATCAGACCAAGAGTTCCCTGAGAGCAGAAGCAAGGTCCTCCCTAAATAAAGGCTTCCTGAGTCAGCGGTTGTTTCTCCCCGTCAGACTGGGAGGACAGGCCAGGGCTCTCCTCAGCATCCTGGCCCAACAGGGGCCCCAGAGGCCTGCACTTGCCCTGCCTCTCAGCACTGTGACCTGGTTCCATGGGAGGTATGGTTTAGGGAGGAAAGGACAGGCACTAACTTCTAGTTTGGACCAGACCAATTCATCTGGAGGCCTGGAGCAGTCACACAGCTTCACGACAAATAGTTCACAGACACAGAGAACAGATACAGTTCGAAAGGAACCACACTGGGGCTAATTCACAGGAGGCTCACCAGGACCCAAGCCAGGCAGGAAAATGCCAGCAACTGACGCCTGTTGGTGATAGTCTTCTCCTCCAGGACCATTTACTTTGCCCAGACTCCCCTCCAACACACACACACACACACACACACACACACACACACACACACGTGCACATACTCACACACTCCACATGAATATGGTGGCCTCTGCCTCTGCTTTCAGGAGTAACTGTAAGAGCAGTCATGCCTCTAAGGAGGGGGCTGATGCAGGATCAGATGTCCCCACCACTCCCTAATTAGCAAGTAGAATGAAGGCTGGGGAGTGATAAGCCAGGAGGCTGGGCCCAGTCCTGGGAAGATGCCTGCTTTTGCTCACTCGCCCAGCAATTGAAGACAGTTCTGGGGGAGGCTGCATGGCCAGACTTGGCCTCTCTGCTTCCCTTTTGTTCTGTGACTGTCTCTTCTCTCCCCTCTGAAATGTCCCTCTCCCATTCCCTGCACCAAGGGCCCTGTCTCTCCTTGTCTCTGCCCCTATCAAGCTATGAGCCTCCCACCCTGCCCTCCTCTCCTTGCACACAGCCCCACAACATCTCATTCTACGTGCTTCCTCCCCCCTCGTCCCCTTCCATGTGGCTGGCAGAGCCCTTACCATCCACCTCTGACTCAGTGTGCTGTGACTGTGTGACCATTCCTCGCTCTATTACCTGGATTCCTTTCTCCACATCAAGCCGCTGTCTCTCCTCTGCCCACACAGGCCCCTAGGCTGCCCCGTGTCCCGTCATGCTGTAGGAATGCCGACCGTCTCATCTCCCCAGGAGCCCACCACAGGGGAACAGTCGATCCACACAGGGCCTCGTGAGAGCATGAAACACAGCTCTGGAAGTTAAAGCTGATGATCTTTGAAGACCTTGCATCCTTAAAACTCTATCCTTAGGCAAGTAACACACCACGTTCCATCAGCAAACATTTGCCGTGACACCCAACAATAAAACAGCCAGTTTCCTGAGAACAGCCTGTGTGTTAAGCATGTATATTACCTCTCCAAATCCTCACTGAAATCTAAGGAAGGATTTGCATCCCCATTTTACAGACAAAGAAACTGAAAGTCACAGAGGTAAAGTGTCTTGTCCAAATAGGAACATACACAGGTGGGATCAAAACCCAGGCCTGTCTGACTCCAAAGCCAGTGCCTGTCCTTGAAGAGTAACACTCCTCCAGATTGGGTTAGGCTATGGCTACCCATGATGGGAATATGAGATCTCCTGGCCCAAGTCACCTTGAACTTAAACACCAGGACCAGCCAGGAAGTGGAGCTCTCTATTCCCAGGACCAATGAGGATCATCCCAAGGACATTTTGGCTGAACAAGAGCCAGAGAAAATTGGTGCTTCCTCTAGAAAACCCAGAACTGGCCATGTTGGGGTAAATGATTGACTCAGAGCTGGAAGGTGTCTTTGAAGTCACCTAGTGAAGCCTGTCACATAGCCATCAGTTGCTTGAGCATCTGGGAGGGCAGCCTGGTGGGGAAGAGAGACTGAAGGTCAGGACACATGGGTTCCAGCCCAGCTCCACACAGCCTCACTGTAGGCCCCTGAGAAGCTCATGTTCTTGCTCCAGACTTCAGTCCCCATCTGTCACCTCCAGCCGAGAAGAGGGGATGAGCCCCAGGGGAGGGACCAGGCTAAGAAGCTCCTATGTGTTAAGGAGCTCCTACACTCTAAGCTACCTGAAAGCAAGAACTGTGTCTGTTTTTCATTCATCACTCTGTCTCCAGTGCCTTGCACATAGTAGAGGCTCAATAAATATTGCCCGAATGGATGCATCAATCATAATAACAACTGTATCTTGTGACCTACTATCAGGCAAGGGCATTGCTTCCATTTTTTATGAAGATGAAATTCATATAACATAAAATTAACCATTCCAAAGTGAACAACTCAGTGGCATTTAGTACATTTACATACTGTGCGACTACCAACCCTATTTAGTTCCATAACATTTTCATCACTCCACAAGGAAACACCATACTACTCATCAAATGGCTATACCTCATTCTCTCTTCCTGACGATAGCCAATCTGCTTTCTGCTTTTATGAATTTATTTATTCTGAATTAAAATTATTATTGCTATTAATAATTATTATTGTTGTTTATAGCAATTATTAGCTAGATAGCTAAGAAGCTCCTATGCACCCGGCAGTGTGAGGTATTTCCCAAGCATTCTTTAAGGACCTCTCCATCTCAGGCATTCTGCTGTCTCCTGGCACAGAGAATCAACTACAAAGAATGCAATGTCCCCAACGATGAGCCCAAGTGGTACGGCATAGCCTGTAGTTGGAGGAGGGGGTACTGAGCCTCTCCTTTCTCCATTACTGACATTCTTCACACCTTTACTCCTCTCGCTGCCACCAAGAGCAGAGCTGCGGCCATCCTTCTACAGCTCTCAGATACAAGAGCAAGGGCCAGTAGTGGAGACTGAGGGTGGGAACCAGTGATCCGCCAGACCCAGGAGACAAAGCCAGAGGAGATGCAGGACAGGTAGAGAGGTCAGATCAGACATATACACCCAGAAGCCCAGAGAGGAAAAATCATCCCTCTTGGCCCCTTCCATGGTGTCATCCCCTCTCCTTGCCTAATTCTCTCCTGGAACAGCAGATAGGAACAAAAGACAGAGAGGGGCCAAGATCAGGTTCGGGAGGCAATGCAGGAAGACAAAGAGGATTCAAGGTACTGGGGAGGCAACAGTGTGGGCTGGAGATTGAGGAGTGGAGGAGAAGAGGAGGCCCATGAGTGGGAGAGGAGGCTAGCCCAGAGCACGGGGCAGTGGCACACACTGGGCAAGGCTACCAAGGTGGGAACGTGGGACCTCCTGGCCTGAGTCACCTTCCCAGGACCATTTGTCATCACCCCATAGTGGCAACTTGCTAAGAGATGTCCCCAACATCCCTCCCCCCAGGGCAATAAATTGCCATGACAAATTCCTTCTATCCCTCACAACTAAGCAACAGTTCAGATAGGTTGCCTCACTCGGGAAAGAGAGATTCCAGCCATTTTCTGCCTCTGAAAGAGCGGTAGCCAGGGCCTTCTTGGTCTGGGGCAGAACTGGGGTCAAGGCCTCTCCATGTGTCATGGGATATGAGCTCATCCTCATTATACTGGGCGGGGCTAGACAGTTACCCAAACTCGTCATGTGGACCCTGGAGCCCGTGAGGTCATTCGCATAGGTGCTGAGAGACTCTGCCCTATGCACATGCATGGCTGTACTCCAAATGGGGCAACCTGAGGGGACAGTATGGGGCCTCTGAGCCCTGGAAGGGTTTCTCCAGCCCCTCTCCTGTACACACACATGCATACTCCCTCAGCTTTATCCTCTGCCCTCCTCCCCACACCCTAGTTTTGCCTGGCGGTCAAAGGCTCACATACTCGTCTTCTCCTCAAAGCTCTCATTATGCTGTGAATCAGAGGGCGGGAGGCAGATCTGGCAGATATTGAGCCCCTGGAAACCCATAAGACCGGTGTGACTTCCCTGAGCTGAGTCTGCTGCCCTGGGACTGACTGCCACGGGCTGGGGTGAGGCAGATTCCCCCCCATGTGAGGTCAGCAGCAGAGCACAAGGGCACCGGTGCCCATGTGACGATGCCTGGTGAGTTCTCCAGGGCAGAGTCAGGGGTGCTTTCTCTGACCTAGAAAATGGCACAGTTCCTGTTCTATGAGGGAGGCAGTGTGAGGTCCCTGAGTGGGCTCAGGGAACAAAGTGGGTGCAAAGAGAGGGTAAAACCAGAGGCCACCTATGGGGCCTCCCTCTGTCTTTTCGGACTGAGCACCGGGAACATGACAAAATTATCACTGTAACTAGATCTGCTTGCCCATAAGGAAAACTGTGGAGAATCAGGACACTTCTCAAAATTAGCCCCAGTGAGTATTGTCTTCATATTATTCTAATATTTCTTTTTTGATTATGTTGTAAAGAAGTGAGTTTAAATAAACATGTCCATAAAATAAGCTATTAACCAACCATAAAAAAGAAAGAAAAGTCACAATTCAGTTTTGTTTTTACACAAACATGCATCAACACTAAAATGTTCAGTAGTAGTCATCTCCAGGTGATGAGATTCAAAGCTCATTCATTTCTTCAACTAATATTTGTAGAGCACCTATTACATGCTGTGGCTTCCATAGGTTCTAGGGGCATAGTGGAAAACACACCAGGTACACCCTGCTCTGATAGGCCTTATGTTCTAGTAGGAGAGATAGACAATAAACAAGTGAACACATGCAAATAAAATAACACTACATTGTTATCAGTTATCAGAAACAAACCAGAGGATCATCCTTTAGATAGGGACAGCAGAGAAGGAGCTATCATTTATGCCATTTATGCCAAAGCTGAAAGGCACAAGAGCCGGGGAAAAGGAGGAACCCGTTAGCAGAGGAAGAGCAGGTGCCCAGCCCCTAGGTGGGGAGCTCTGGCTCTGTCCCAGAACTGAGCGTCCGCACTGAGGCAGGAGTACACCTGCCGGGGAGGGAGCAGCATGAGCCGAGGCTCCAAGGGAAGGCAGGAGCCAGATACCCCAGGGCCTTTTAAACTGTGGCAGTGATTTTGGATTTTATTCCAAGTGCATTGGGTCACCATTGGTGAGGGACATGCTCAAATCCCCACTCTGAAAGATTTTTTAAGCTAATTATAGAGATTGGTTTTAAAAAGGCAGTGGACAATTTGGTTCTGGACTTTATGCCTTTATGCATTCTAAAAAATAGTTACAGAAAGTGTTTTATTACCATGAAAAGCAATGCTTATCTTATATATTGTATATATTTGATCCTGCTTCTGTGCCTAGAGTGGACCATGCTTTGGAGTTTTTATGAACATGGTATTCTTGGGGAATTCTGTAACTATAGCCTTGGGCATGGGGACTAGGCGGCCCTTTGCACACAGCAGGAGACCCCTAGAAGACTTCTAGATGACTCTACTTGGCCTAAAGTCACACCCTCCTCAAGACAGAATTTATTTCCACACAGAATGAAGTTGTAGATATGTTCTGAGAGAGGATGAGCTCATGGCCCAAGGAAATGCCCCATATTTTCATCCCTTCGTGAGAAGTGACTTTTTCCATATTCTGGGCGTCCCAGAAAGATGCATAACTTTCCATTCCCTGCCCTTGGAAATGAATCCCTCATCCTAATAATGAGAATAAACCCATTTTAAAGGTAGAGAAATTGAGATTCAGAGAGAAGGATGCCTCCCTCACCTTCGTCACCTCCCCTGTGCCCAAGTCAGATGAGCATCACAGAAGGAGCTGAGCCCCCACAACTCTCTGGACAGGCAGAAGCTATGTGTCCCTGGGAAAAGGGACCCTGAGGGATTTGCTGCTTGAGATGCCTGTGGTGAGTCAGGAAGGGGCTGGAGGAAGTTGACCAACTGGAGTGGTGAAACTGGTTCTGAAAGGAGGCTAGGCTGGGGCACAGTATAAAGGGTGTCCTGGCCCCTGCTCCACTCAGCACTCCACTGAAGCCTCTGCCTCGCCCTACCAGGAGTCTGGTAAGTGTCAGTCGGCAGAGCCAGGGCTGGGACTGGGACCTTCAACAGCCCCTGTTCTCATGGCCGGGAGTGGCCAGCCTAGGTGGGTGTGGGTATCGTTCTGGGGCTGGTCTGACTATCTTTCCTTCTGGGGGGCTCACGTCACTGTCGAGAGGGGAATGTGCTCTGCTATAGAATTGCAGAATGGAGAGTGATCATCCGTGTCCCATCTTTTCTTGGGATGATATTCTGGGATTCATGTGAGTGAGAGAGAAGTAAGGCAGGGAGGCAGGGTGGGTAGCAGCCAATTTCTTTCCTAAAACTCTTGAATTTGGGCTGACCGCTATTGTGCCTTCTTTATGAGGGCAGGAGTTCAGGGAAAGGCTTGTAACTGTTGTCTGTGCCGCACAAGGAGGGAACTGCAGAACGGGGTCTATTTAGAGAAATCTAAGCAGAGCAAGGGCAGAAAAACCCCAACTTAGAAGTACAAGACTTCAAAGGACTACCTCCAACTCTCAGCAACCTTCCAGCTCCACCCAGCCCCACCCCAGGCACGGCGACTGCAGCTAAACCTCAGAAGTCAGGAGAGAAAGGAGCTCTGGGTTGAATAGGCCAAGCTGCTAATTTTACAGATGAGAAATCTGAAGCCCAGAGGGGCAAAGTGACTTTCCCAGAAACACGCAGCATTTCAGTAGGAGATTTAGGCCCAGAATGTGTCATATGATTCCAGGCCAGGGCTTATGCCATGAGCTTTCAGATTCTCTCTGGCACAGACTATTGGTTTTCCAGGACTCAGGGGACTGCCAGGAGACCTTTCTTTCCCTAGGGCCTTACCATTCACTGGGACATATCCCAGAACTCATTTCTCCTCCTTGGTCAGTGGAAATCAGAGATAAGGACAGACACAAAGACTAGACAGAGCAGAAGGTTAACTGGCACCCAGCCCACCCTTGCAGAATAGCCCTGGAGACAGATCTTGTTGGTTCTTGCCTAGGAACAAGGAAGTTTCCAGAAGGACCTTTCCCTGTCCGTCTCCATTTCCACCCTTCACTCTCTGCTGCTTCTAGAGAATGACAGCCCGGAGTGGGGGGGAGAGTGTCCCCCAAAGGGAAGAGAGGGGATGCTGGATAACAAGATACTGCTGCAGATTTCCCAGGATTCATCTATTTCCTTTGCATTCACCCTATCCCTCTGACCCCTTCTGTTTTTCAGTTTGACCTACAGCACTTTCTAAGATGTCCCAGCAACACACACTGCCGGTGACCCTCCCCCCGGCCCTCAGTCAGGAGCTCCTCAAGACTGGTTCTCCTCCAGCTGACATCCAGCAGGAGCAAAGGAAGCAGCCAACTCCACTGCTTGCCCCGAGCCAGAAGGTGCACCCTGAGCTCCCTGTAGAGGACCCCTCAAAGCATGAGGAGAACCACACAACTCCTGTAAAAGGGGTGCTTGAGCAAGAAGGTGGGCAGCTGCAGCAGGAGCCGCAGGAACAGGAACTGCAGCTGGGAAAGCAGCAGGAGCCGCAGGAACAGGAACTGCAGCTGGGAAAGCAGCAGGAGCCGCAGGAACAGGAACCGCACCTGGAAAAACAGGAACAGCAGCAGGAGTCACAGGAGCAGAAACTGTATCTGGTAAAGCAGCCAGAGCCGCAGGATCAGGAACTGCACCTGGGAAAACGGCAAGAGCCGCAGGATCAGGAACTGCACCTGGGCAAGCAGCAGCAGCAGAAGGAGTCACAGGAGCAGGAATTGCACCTGGGAAAGCAGCCAGAGCCGCAAGATCAGGAACTGCACCTAGGAAAGCAGCAGCAGCCACAGGATCAGGAACTGCACCTGGGAAAGCAGCGGGAGTCCCAGGAGCAGGACCTGCAGCTAGTAAAGCAGCAAGAAGAGCCACAGGCGCAGGAACTACAGCAGCACCACCAGGAACAGCATGAGGAACATCAGGAAGTAGAAAACCTGGAGCAGCAGTTTGAGCAGGAGAAAGCACAAAGGGAAGAACAGCTGAAGGAGCAGCTGGAGGAGAAGAAAAGGCTCTTGGACCAGCAACTGGACCAAGAGGTGGCAAAGAGATATGAACAACCGGGAATGAAGAAGGACCAGCTGCTGGAGCCCCTGGGGCAGCAGGAGGGCCAGCTGGAGAAGCCCGTGCTTGTCCCAGCTCCTGGCCAGGTCGTAGACATCCAGCCATCCCAGCCTCCAAAGGGAGAAGTCCTGCTCCCTGCAGAGCAGCAGCAGGAGCCAAAGGTCTAGGGGCTGCTCGAACATTAGTACCCACCCAGTGGTTATGGAGAGGCCCTCAGACCACTCCACACAAGGGAAGAGGACACCACTGCCCCACTGACCGCAGGTCCCCTGGCGGCCTGTCTCATCTGTGAACTAGACTTTGTCCCTCTGCGTATCTCTCTTACGGGGCTGGGGAGGGGGGAGAGGAAGCTGTTGTCCAGCGCCCACCCAGTGAGCCCGATCCCAACCTCAGGTGAGCAGAGCCTCTGCCTGAGGGACTGAGGGTACTATAGTGACTCTGACTTCACCCCAGGACTGTGGCTGAATCCGTGACCGTGTACAATGATGCATAATAAATCCTGCAAGTCCTTGCAGCCTGTGTTCTCTTTAGCTTTTTCTCCTCTGTCACATAAAACCCCGTCTATGGGGCAATGGTTGCAAATGACTCTCTTGGCCCATTCTGAAAGGACAGACATCTGGACGGACCCTCCTTTAATTTTGCTCCCCAAACCACTCAATATATTCAACAGCTTCTGAAAAAGAAACAAAACCCCAAACAAAACAAAACAAAACAACTTCACTTGTGGACCTGAAAGCAACACTTGCCAGTCATGAAGAGGGGATCAGTTGCTCGGGTTGGGGGAAGAGGATCGACCCATCTCAGTCCCACGCCACCTCACACTACCCACAGCCCAGCTCTCGCCCTGCACTGCCCATCTTGACTCAGTTCTTCGCAGGAGTGAGGGCACTGGGAGATGCCAGGGAGGTCTGGGGGCTCCCCCTGGCTCTGGTCCCTTCCCTGGAAACATTCCCAGGCTCCACTCCCTGGGTTTCTCTATAGAATGTCCTCATGGTTCCAAGAGTCTTATGGGTGCTGTTAGGCTGACGAAGACTTCAGAAAAGCAATGGAAGCAGAATTGGGCGAGGGGGGAGGGGGCACTCTGGGACTCTCTCAGACGGGACGTGGCAGGGTTGTTACAGGAAGTAAAGGTTGGGCCAGCAGCACCCGTGGAAGCCAAAAATGCTTATGACACTGGAGAAATACAAACCCAGAGTCACGGCTGCTGTCCCCCTCCTCTTGCATCCTGGCTCCCTAACATTTCCGTAGCCTTTACTGCCATAAGTCACATCAGGACCTGGGACCGCTTCCTGGGACAAGCCTGGGTTTTAATTTTGTAAATCACTTGACCTTTAACCATATCCTCTTAGACAGGTTGTCTCAAGCTACTCAAAGCTGTTTTACCACAAGCATGAGGATATATCAGGGACATCCCCATGGTGGTGTCCACGGGCACTCAAGCTCAATAGAGCTGAACAGTGGCACCTAGCACTCCTTCCTCCCCACCCAAGCCCAACATTCACCGTGTTTCCTCCTTAGGTGTTCTCTCTCCTGGGCCATGACAGCACCGTCTGTGCATTCGTGATCATCACTCCTCATTCCTCCTCCTCTCCCCTACCCCACCAAGGACCAAGTCCTTGCTATTTCCACCAACACCTACCGAGCTCAGCCCGAGCTCATTGCTCACCTGAACTGTCGCGATAGCCTTCAGGCTGGCCTCTCTTGCTCTGTATCCACAAACCCCAGAATCCACCCATCACACAGAGGACAGGGTGTACTACTTAAAATTCTATCTAACCACATCATTTCTTGGGTTAGCACTTGCGAGTGGTTCTCATGAGTTAGACCATGAGAAAGCAGATTCAAGTCCTCCTGGCAATAGGCTTGGGTAGGACTGGCCAGAGGGATTGGGGACAAAGGAAGAAGGCATCAGAAGCACCTAGAGTATGTGAAAATATTCTTAGAAGTCTTAGGTTAATTTGTAATAGACCTTATTTTTTAGAAGAGTTTCAGATTTACACAAAAGTTGAGAAAATACTACAGAGACTTTCCATATACTCCACACCCAGTTTTCCCTGTTATTGACATCTTACGTTAGTATGGTACATTTATTACAATTAGCAAAACAATACTGATACACTATTATAACTGAAGTCCATGGTTTATTCGGATGTCCTGAGTTTTTACCTAATATCCTTTTGCCGTTTCAGTATCCCAACCAGAATACCACAGTACATTTAGTTGTCTTGTCTCCTTAAGCTTCTCTTGACGGTGACAGTTTCTCAGACTTTTTTTTTTCTTTTGATGACCTTGACAGTTTTCAGGGATACTGGTCAGGTACTTTGTAGGACAAATTTAGGTTAGTCTGGTGTTTTTCTTATGATTATAGATTGGAGGTGTGGGTTTTTAGAAGGAAGACCACAGAGGTAAAGTGCCATTATTATTACATCATATAGAGTGTACGTACTATCAAATGTGACTTTTCCCAGTTGCTATTAAACTTGATCATGTGGCTGAGATAATGTGTGTCAGTTTTCTCCACTGTAAAGTTACTCTCCTCACCTTCACCCTCCACCCTTTTATACATACATTAGAAATAAGTCACTATGCAGAGCTCACAGTTAAACAGCGGAGAGTGGATCTCCCTGTCACTGAGGGTGAAATATCTACATAAATTATTTGAATTTTCTGCACAGATTTTCTCCCCCTCATTTGTTTATATTAGTATGGATTTAGGTTTAGTTATTTTATACTTTGGGCTACAATCCAACAGTACTTTATTTTCTCGTTCAAATTCTTCCAGCTTTGGCCATTTGGAGCTCTTTCAGTTGGCTCCTGTGTCCTTTGATATATTCCCATCAATGTGGGTTTTTAAAAATTTTTACTTATTTATTTTTGTTCATTTGTTTTGTTTTTTGAGTACTTCCTTACTTTCTGGCACTGTAAGATGCTCTAGGCTCATTTTGTACGTTTCCTACCCCAGTCCTAGAATCAACAATCTCTTCAAGGAGCCCTGGTTCATTTTATTGGAGAATGGTAATAGACACCAAAACCTGGGCACTAGCTGTGTTCATTACTATTGGGTATCATTTCTTTTAGGCTCTTTTAACTGGCAAAGAAAATATTAAGCAGAATTTGCACCAATATCATTGATAAACCTCCAGCTAGAGTGATCAGGGGAGAAAAAGAGAACACACAAAATTACCAAATCATGAATGAGGAGCTAATATCACCACAGATAATTCAGATATTAAAATTATAACAGAGAATATACTTCATCTGGTGGAGCATAAGTATCTTACCAGGACATACTGATTATTTGCCAATTTATACTTATAATATTCTAATACATTCCTCAAGACGACTTGAATCTCTTTCAATTAATGCATTCTGGATCTGAAAACTGGCTCAAGACTGGATATTGGGTAAGACTGAGCTTTGAGGAAGTTGACATCAGCCATATATACAGAACAAATACACACACACATGTGCACACACACACACAGACGGTCCCTGATTTATCATGATCCCACTTAATGATTTTTTTAACTTCATGATGGTGCAAAAGCAACACACATTCAGTAGAAACCATACTTTGAGTGCCCATACAACCATTCTGTTTTTTATTTTCAGTACAGTATTCAATAAATTACATGAAATATACAACACTTTATTAAAAAATAAGCTTTGCATTAGATGATTTCACCTAACTGTAAGCTAATGTAAGTGTTCTGAAAATGTTTAAGTTAGGCTAGGCTAAACTATAATGTTTGGTAAGTTAGAAGTTAGATGTATTACATGCATTTTCAACTTAATATATTTTCGACTTAAGATGGGTTTATCAGGACATAACCCCATTGTAAGTTGAGGGACACACACACACACACACACACACACACACACACGTGTGTATACCTAATGATGCCTATCTTGTCCCTAAGCATATCATCCTATATTATCCAGTGCTCTAGATTCTTGTAGGTCGAGATATCTTGGTGACTATTCTGACATTTCAATGTCATTGCCCATCATGGTAGTCACATCTACCTTGCCTCTGCTGGTTAACTATTAATACTAGCACTTATCCTTTGTTACTCCCAAATCCTATCATTCTAACTGACACTATGGAACCCAGTTCAGTTAACATTTCCTACTTCAGCCTCAGGCTATCGAGGACAGCCACGATTGGGCTTCTAAGTAATGAGGGTGCCCCCATCTCCAGCACATTTCTTATAACTTTAGTGAAAGTAGTGTTCTCTGGGACCTCCCGAAAAACATACTCAGTTAGTGGGTTTCGGGGTTATATAATATTAATAAATTCATTCTAGCACACCTGACTCTCAAACGTTTTATTCTTTTCTCAATATTTTGCCAAGATGATTCTGGCATCTCCACCTCATTTAATATGGGCATAACTTTTTCTGAGTTTCAGAAGGTATCCCAGAAGCATATTAAGACAGTCTCTAGGGAACTGAGTCATATGTATTGCCCTCATATCAGTAAATATTCTCCTAATCAGTCTCATATTCCACACCCTATAATTTAACACCTCAAGATCCTCTGCCAGACAGTCTCTTCCAGTCTGTGCTGGTACATGTTCCCCAGGCTCTGTAGTTCCTTCGGTGAATAATCCTCCCCTCCCTTAGCAGGACCAGCACTGACCCAGTGAGATCTGCTAAGACTTGAGCCAATAGCCAGGAGAGGAAGTGAGGCCAAATTTTGAGTTGGTCAAGTATTGACTTACAAGGCACCTGCTTCGGTTGAGGACTCTTCATAGTTTTCAGCCAGTGAACATGTGGGGACTGATATCTTCTATCCAGGGAGAGTGGCCCACTTCTACAGACTTAGAAAATTTAGAGGATTCTGGAGTTCAGGCTTATCAAGCACATCCATGAATATGTTCTCATCTGAAGAAGCATCACGAATATGAAGAAAGAGAGGTAAAAGCATACCAAAATCTAGGTGGTGTTAAACAACACTGTGAGAATGCGGTCAGCAAGACCCAGATGCAAAAAACTCTGTTACAAGTAATATGGTTTCTTCAATAAAAAATTGCAAGCAGACAAAAGAAATATACAGGGAACCTATGTATTAAATTCAGTTGGGCACAGTGGCTCATACCTGTAATCTCAGCACTTTGAGAGGCTGAGGCAGGAGGATCGCTTAAGGCCAGGAGTTCAAGACTAGCCCAAGCAACATAGTGAGACCTTGACCTTGTCTCTACAAAAAATAGAAAAAATTAGCCAGGCATGCTGGTGCGTGTACCTGTTGTCCCAGCTACTCCAGAGGCTGAGGCAGGAGGATCACTTGAGCCCAGGAGTTTGAGGTTGCTGTGAGCTATCATGATGCCACTGCCCTCTAGCCTGGGCCACAGAGTGAGACTTTGTCTCCAAAAATATAAAATAAAATAAATTTAAGATATATATAAGTATATTAACTAATATTAATAACCAATGTATCTACCTTATTTTAATCTCAGTTCAAATAAATTCTTAGAAAATTAATGACTTTTATAAGATAGTTGGAAATGTGAACACTGAGTATATGTTTCATAATATAAAGATGTCCTCTGGTATTTTCTAGGTGTGATAATATTCATTTTTTAATATTTAACATAAGTACTGAAAAGAAAGTCCTTAGAGATATCTACAGATGAAGTGACATGAGTCTGAGTTTTGCTAAAAGGAACACTGGAGGGGGCAGCTAATGGAGAGATAAAATTAACAATATTGGCCATAATTTTATCATTATTAAAGCTGGGTGATATATATGAGATTTATTATACTATTCTGTCCACTTTTTACATGTTTAAAATCACCATAAATATTTCTAAAAGAATATAATAATTTTATTGAAAGATGTTAATATATACGATATAAAAATTATATCCTTTGTAACTAAACATATAATCAAAAAAATTTAGATTACAACTTAAAAGGGTAAAGAGCAGTGCAGAGCTTTTAAAACATTCTATAGAGATGCTTTTGCTCGATTACCCAAAGAAGTGTAGTCTGAGACAAGGGAATGCATACAGCAGTTTATTTTGAGAAGTGGTCCCAAGTAGCAGAAGTCAGGGCCGTTAGAAAGAATAAAACAAGAAAGGAGAGAAGGTCATCCAATGATGTGCTGTTGAACTGGGTATTCCTGTGGGCAACTGGTGCTAAAACCCTGGGAGCTTCCAAGGACCATCTAGAACATGCATCAAAATGGTTTGCCTGGTATACAAAAAAGGATGCTTGCTCTCTGTGTACTTCTGTATCTAATAATTGGAGGTTGTCCAGAGGATGTTAACTCCTTCACGCTTCCACACTGTGCATATGCCAACACTACTTAGCCGTCTACTGCAAGTGTTCCACTGTGGCTGCCAGGAAGCCCTGGGACAGACATAAGCAACACCTAATGTAGCTGAAGCGAGGTGCTGCCAGATAAGCATATGTAGTTGTCATAGCTACGGCCTAGGCAAAAAGGTGGGTTGAAAAGATGAGAGATGGGGCATAAAAGATGTCAGACTATAAGCATCTAAAAAGTTTGACAGGAGATACTTACAGACCTTATAGTCAGAGTGTCTTCCTGTTGGAATGGTACCTTTTCCCTTTGCAATAATTCTTTAATCCTTTTGAATAAAGTCTCTCTTTAGTTTAAAAAAAAAAAAAAGCTTAACAGCAACCAATTTATTTTTCTAATATTTTTTTCCTTCCTGTTTTTTCTCAAATTTATTATAAATTTATTTTTGATTTCTGTTCCACTTATAGTTATGGCCTTTTTTTATCCCCAGTATTAACTTTTTCTTTTTATATCTTGGTCAATATTATCAGTCTTCACTAATTTTTTTTCATCTTTTCAAATAAGCAATTTCACTTGGTTGATTCTATTATATCCTTGTTTTCTATTTCATTAATTTCTAGTTTTATATTTAGTATTTTCCTATATCTACTTTATTTGGCATCTTCTGATTTTTATATTTTACTTTCTTATAGAAGATCATTAATTCTCAGGCTTTCATATTTTATATGGACTTTCGATGCTTTTATTCTCTTTAATTTTATTACTTTTGCTGTATATCTGGTGAGCTCTGATATGCAGCATTTATGTTACTGTTCTAAGCATTGTTTTAGTTGAATGAAAAATTTATTTCTATTCAATTTACTATCAAGTAGATTCTACCCTTATATTACATTTTATTATTAAAACCTACATAGAAAGAAAAAAAGTTCTAAGCATATTTAATTTCCTCCAGACTGTCTTGTCCAGGAGTAAAAGTTATATTAACAGTAATGCCACAATAGCTCAGACAGGAAGGACACAGCCTTGGCTCTTATTTCTCAGAAATCGACATTTGGAACACTCTGCTAGGTAACAGTAATAATGACAATAATAAATACTTTATAGACAAATAAAACAACCTGACCAGGTGAAGCACCAATGTGGAGGTTAAAAGGATGCAGGCTGGAGTCTCACACCTGGGACTGAGCCCAGCTCCATTGCTTACATTCTACATGATCATGGGCAAAGTACATAACATCTCTGTTCTCTTTTTTCATGGTGAAAATGCAGGCAAATATTGACCTTTAAGCCTTGGTTTGGTTATTAAATAATACTTGTGAGGTACTTGGGTCCGTTTTCAGCACCCAGAAAGGCTCAGCATATGGAAACAACAGTGTATATGACATATTTGGAATTTTAGAAGTTCCCTTTGTTTTTGTTTTTTGTAATTTTTTGCCTTTTGTTCACTTCTAGCATTGGACCATTAAAATAGGCTTTATTTCTTTCTTATGTGCCAGAAATTATTCAAAGCATTGAGCATTCTTGAACTCATTTAAACTCATAAACCTGAAACACAGTGAAGGGTATATAATAAGTACTAGGAAATTCTGGCTGATTTTGATTAACAAATCAGCTAAAGCAAACCATGTCTGTCAGGAAGTGAGACTACCCTTCCAAAAGAACTACAATGATTGACCTATGTGCTTTTGATATTTTTTATATTTTCCGAGCACAAAGATATAAGAGTACAATTTGAGCTATGAGCTACAGTGGAGTGGCCCACAAATGGTGCAAGCTTGCCAAGAACAAGGGCAGCCAAGATGGCCTGCCAGTCCTCCAAAATGCATGTGGTCTCTTGCTACCCTCTAGTGCTGTGATGTAGAATTGCAGGACGGAGAGAGAAGGGCTCCACCCCAGGAAGGCTCCACCCCAGGAAGGCTCCGAAATGCAAAGCTCAGGCATTCAGGGTCTATGGGAGAAACTCCCAAGGAAACGGTGATGAACAAATAGGGCAACTTGTGCCCCATTTATTGAGCATTCCCACATGTCAGTCACAGTGTCAAAGGCTTCACGTGCACGATCTAATCTTCATCAACGCCATGATGTAGATGTGATTATCCCCCTCACCTCAGAAACAAGGGACACTGAGGTTCAGAGAGGACAAGTCACTGGCTCAAGCTTACTGAGCTAGTCCCTGAGAGTCAAAGGCAGATATGTGTGAATCCACTCATACAATGCTTTGTGCATCAGAGGTGGGAAATCCCACAGAGGCTTAGTGTGCTTCTTTCTGGAGGAGATGGCATGCAAGCTGGGTTTTGAGGAATAGGCATGGAGGGATGGATATTAAAGAGTCAAAGCAGGGGCCCAGAGAGAACTACCTGGGCAAATATCCAAATGGGGAGGATGGGGACACTGTGTGTGTGATAGAAACCAGCCACTTACTTTGGCTGTAATGTAAATAAAACAGAAATGCAGGGTGACACCACTATGGACTCACTCTGGTTTTCCCTAGTCCCCTGCAATAGGTATAAGGAAGCTGAAAATGAAATTACAGGTGTGATTTCCTGGCCATGTGGAAAGACAGACCCTGCCAGCCCTCAACAAACTGTCGCTGTACAGCAGGGAAGCCCCAGAGCACCCAGGAAGTCTGAGGGGCAGCTTGGAGGGCAGGATGAAGGTCGTGTCAACAAGTGCAATAGCTCTGGTCCGAGGGAGGGGTTCTGCTAGGGAGAAGGGTATTAGGAGGAGAGACCTACAGCAAGAGGCCACTTGGCTAAGTGACACTCTCCTCTGGACCTCACAGGGAAATATGTGGTCTGACAAGGCTGAATGTCTCACATGAACAAAAACATAATTTATAAATTGGTGTCCATTTCCAGAAAAACAGTGATACACAACATACAGCAAAGAGATCTGCATTCGGTGTCAGTAAGTAGATCACTGCTATCGTACTAAAAATTAGTTTCTTCTTGTCTATGTTCATAGTAAAAATTTAGAATGGAAATATGCATCCTACTCCCCTGGCTGGTTTCTGATAAGCATCCAAGATGAGGAAGAAGACAGGAGCCTCCACTCTCGCCTCAGCTCAGCACACCTTCCAAGACAAATGAGTGACCTTTCTCAAGCAAAGCCCAGGTCAAGTCATCACTGGCTCAGACCCCTCCCAGCCCCCATGCTGGGGGAGAGGGCCCTGCCTGGCTTTTGGCACTCGCCTGGTCCCCATCCACCACAGTGATGTCACAAGCCAGCAATTTGTCCTCTCTGACCCTCAGTGTCTTTGTCCCTCAGATGAGTGCTTCCCGCAGTACAGCCCAGCCCATCTGAAGGCCTCTTCTCTTGCTCTGCCTCTGCCTGTGTCCCATAGACCCTTTTGAGGCCATCTTTCCCTCGCTCAGGCCCAGCCCCAATGTCTCCGCCTCAGAGAGGCCTCCCTGACCATCCTCGTCAAACATTTCCATATCGTAGTTTCTCCATAGCCCTCTCTACTTCCCTGAAGTTACATTATTTAGCTGTTTGTTTCTTGACATGCTTATTGTCTATCTTTCCCCACCAGAATGTAAACTCTGAGTGAGAAGAGACCAGGCTAGCCTTACTACACATGCTTGTGTCCTGTGTGCCTAGAATGGGCCCAGTAAGATGCGGTCCCATTCTTCTATTACTCTTTTGTTGCCTGCGCTTTTGGTGTATCCAAAAAAATCATCGCAAAGACCAATGTCATGAAGCTTTCCCCCTATGTTTTCTTCTAGGAGTTTTACTCTTTCAGGTCTTATATTTAAATCTTTAATCTATTTTGTTTGATGAGTGTGCATGGTGTAAAATAAGGGTCCAGTTTCATTCTTTTGCATGTGAATGTCCAATCTTTTCAACATCATTTACTGAAGAGACTGTCCTTTCCCCATTGCGTATTCTTCTCAAAGGCCAGTTGACTGCATATGTGAGGGCTTATTTCTGGGTTGTCTATGTTGTTCCATTGGTCTGTATGTCTGTTTTTATGCCAGTACCACACTTTTAATTACTGTAGTTTTGTAACACATCTTAAAATCGGGAATCATGATGCCTCCAGCTTTGTTCATCTTTCTAAATATTTCTTTGGCTATTTGGGGTCTTTTGTGGTTCCATATGAATTTTAGGATTATTTTTTTCTGTGTCTGTAAAAATGCCTTTAAAATTTTTATGGGGATTGCATTGAATCTACAGATTGATTCGGGCAGTATGCACATTTTAACAATAAGTCTTACAATCCATAAACATGGATGTCTTCTCACTTATTTTTGTGTTCTTTAATTTCTTTCATCAAACTAAAAAGCTTCTGCACAGCAAAGGAAACAATCAACAGAGTGAAGAAGCAACCTACAGAATGAAAGAAAATATTTGTAAACCATATATCTGATAAGGGGTTAATATCCAAAATATATAAGGGACTTCTACAATTGTATACCAAAAATATAATAATAATCTGATTTAAAAATAGATAAAGGACTTGAACAGACATTTCTCCAAAGAAGACATACAAATGGCTAACAGGTATATAAAAAGATGTTCACCATCACCAATCAACAGGGAAATGCAAATCGAAAGCACGAGATATCACCTCATACCTAGTACAGTGGCTATCAAAAAAAAAAATGTGCATGTTGGCAAGAATGTGGAAAAATTGGAATTCTTGTACATCATTGGCAAGAATGTAAAATAGTGCAGCTGCTGTGGAAAATAGGATGGAGGTTCCTCAGAAAATTAAAAGCATAACTACCACATGATCCAGCAATCACACTTCTGGGTTTATAGCCAAAAAAAAAAAAAAATGAAATCGGGATTTCAAAGAGATATCTGCACTCCCATGTTCATTGCAGCATTGCTTACAATAGCCAGATATAGAAACAACCCAAAATGCCCATCAATAGATCCGCGGATAAATAAAATGTGATATATATTTAGCCTTTAAAAAAGAAGAAAATCTTGTCATATGTTACAACATGGATGAACCTTGAGGATAAGTGAAATAAACCAATCACAGAAGGATAAATACTACATGACTCCACTATACGAAGTATCTAAAATGTCAAATTCAAGGAGTAGAATGGTGGTTGCCAGGGGCTGGGGTGAGGGGAATGGGAGGCTGCTGTCCAGCATGTACAAGGTTTCAGTTATGTAAGACAAATACGTTCTACAGCAAAACACCTGTAGTTAACTATAGTGATTGTGTACCTGAAAACTTATTAAGAGGGCAGATCTCATGTTAAGTGTTCTTACCACAATAAAGGAAAAAGAAAGTGGCCAGTGCCTGGCAGGCATCAGTGAGCATTTGTTGCTGACTGATACACCAACACTCTATAAACTGAGTTTTGCACATGTAGGGTACATGCTTATAGCTCCCACTCTTCCCCATGGACTGGACTCACAAAGACCTCTGGGGTGTAGCAAGAAGACCCACCCCATCTTGCAGTTCATGAGCATAGAAATCGGTCAGTGCCTTGGACCAATTTCTGGGCACTCCCCACAAATGCCCAACTCTCATCCTCTTTTGGACCCTTGTCAGAATGACAGTGAAGTAATGGAATGGTTTGCCAGAGAGTCAGGTAGCGGTGAAGAGAAAAGTGTGGGAAGGAACGACTTTGCTGAGGCAGAGAGATGGGTAAAGTTATCCGCCAAGTCAGGAAACATCTAGGGGAAAAGGGAGGGTGTCCCTGACCTCATCTCACCATGTTACCATTGATGAGACAAGATTGAACAGGATTTACTTCCTCTAGGAAGATTTTGGCAATGCCACTGGCTGATTTATACCCCTTCTATCTGCTATAACCCCTAAATAACTCTACCAAAGCATTTACTATAAATTGTTGAAATCCTTTGTTTAGTCTGTTACCTGTTCTAGATTCCAACTTACAGAGCAAAAACTTTGTCTTATTTACCTCTGAACTCCCAGTGCCTAGATCAGTGCATGGAACGTAGCAGGTGCTCCCCCAATGTCGAGGGATGGCACGTACTGAGGTACACCTGCGTGAGTCCTCCGTTTCCATACCACTCCTTTCTCACAGTCCTGAAGTGGACTTACCATGCAAATAGCCACCCTATGTCATTGGCATCCAAGACCACACCCCTGCTTAGACGCATGGGCTGTGAGGACAAGTTCCTGAGTAGCCACACAACAAAAGGAGGAGCCCGAAGAGGCAAATCTGGAACTTGAGTCATGAAGATGCTATTCTATTTATATCCTTCCTTGAAGACAAACATACATATCAAACACAGAAAAATCTTTACACCTAAGCCTATAAGTATGTGTGTGGTGGTCTGGGGGGTGTGTGTGTGTACGCGCTTGCCTGTGTGTGTCTGTGTGTGTGGTATGTGTGTATGATGTTGTGTGTGTTTATGTTTATGTGTGTGTGGTGTGTGTGTTTGATGTGTATGTGGTGAGGTGTGTGTGGCTTGGGGATTGTGTGTGTGATATGTAAAAGAGTGTCAGGTGTGTGTGTGGTGTGATGCATGTGTATAGTATAGTGTGTGTGGTGTTGTGTGTTTATGTGTGTGTGTGGTATGTGTGGGAGTGTGTGGTGTGTGTATGGTGTGGTGTATGTATATGGTATAGTGTGTGTGGTGTGTGTGTGATTTGGAGATTGTGTGAATGTGATGTGTGAGTGGGTATGTGGTGCATATGTGTGTGTGTGGTGGTGCATGTGTATGGTATAGTGTGTGTAGTATGGGGTGTGTGATGTGTGTGGTGTGCTTGCGCGTGCACCTCTTTAGGGACAGAGAATAAAGCTGTCACCTATACGACTATCTCCCTCACCTCAGCCTCCCGTACCCTTTTACTGGGACCATTCAGTCAACACCTATTATTGTGGTTAGCCTCACATTAGTTTGAGCTTACTGGTAGGCAACCTTGGAAAACAGTGATTGTTGGTTGTTCCGTTACTAAAAATTGCTATTTCACCTTCCCAAAATCAAAAACTCCCCCAGCCACTGGTCTCATCATCACAAGCATGTCTTCGATTCCTGGAACATTTTCTGGAACCGTCTAAGAGCCTGGCTCTGTGCTCGTCTTGGGGAGGATATTTGTCGCTCTGTTCTCAAGGGCCTAACACTACTGGAGTTAACAAATCATATACCCAAATGTCTCAAGAACCAAGAACATTCTACATATCCCAGTGGATCTGGAAAAGGCTAGGGAAGTGAAAGAGAGTCTCTTAGGCAGACACATTCCTTATGGATGAGAAAGACTTCATGGAGAAGACGCTATTTGAATTTTATATTTCAAGAGCATTTTTTTCCTAATCTGTGGGAAACTATTAAAATGGAGAAGATAACTGATGTCTCATTATGTCCCCACCCCTCCTTCTGTGGGGACAGCTATGCTCCATTTCCAAGAGCACTAACTTCTTTCTTGGGTTAGCTTTGACCTCCCGACCAGACAGTATTTCCTCTGTCTCTTTGCCACAGCAGCTCTGGGCTCCACCGCCTCTGGGAAACTCCAACCACAGCCCCGCTCCAGCTCTAAACTTTCCTCCACTTGCCTCCTTTCCAGCCTGGGCCACCTCGAAACTATCTCCCCATGGCTCCCACCTCTAGTCAGGTCCTCTCAGCAGCCCCATGAGGTCCTCAGTCCAAGGTCAGCCCTGATCTCTAACCCCTCTGCTCTTCTGCACCCACAGTGAGGATGGAAAAAGACAGAACAAGTTGCAGATGCAGTCCTGGCCATCCCCAGCCTGTTGGCCAACTTACCACAAGGCTGCTCTTTCATGAGCAGATTTCTGAGGCCTTGTTCTCTTCTCAGAGAGTATTATTCCTCCGTCCGTAACCTGTTCCTCAGTGGCAACCTAGGATTCTATATTTACATAAAAATGAGCTCCCCTTTGTTCATTTCCCTTTTCTCCAGCTAGACTCTAGCAGCTTGAGGACAGGCCCATTTTACACTGCTTCTATGTTCTATGGTACCCAACCCTGAGCGTAGACACATGGAAGGTGCTCTGCAAATACCCAGGGATGGATTTATTTGTATAACTTTCCCTCTGTGCCTAGCAAAGGACACTGCACACAGAAAGCCCCCTGCACAGTAACGGGGACTGACTGAGAATGCGTGTAGCACAGGATATAGAAAGACCCACCCCCACAGAATCTTGGTATGACTCAGATTTCTAGACAAAGTCTGGTCTCTCTATCCGGAAACAAACAAGATACCTGCTTGTCTGGGTTCCACACACCCACTTGTCTGTATTGTCCCAGCTAAAAGGTGTGCATGGAAAAGAAGGAGGAGGGAGGGAGGGGGCCACCTCTGGCTCTTACTCAGCCCCGAGCAGAAGGAAGCTAGCCAGTGGCCAGGAGCCATAGGCAGTCGGACTCGAGGCTCCTGAGACCCACACTTAGGCTCTTGTCACACATGCTTTGTGGCATTGCTTTGTTCCACGCCTATGGGAGACCCAGCCCCAGCCCTTATGTCTGATTCTTACTGCCTGAAGTGGAACTGTATTTCATACTGCTTATTTAATGCTTTTCTCTTTCAGTTTCTTAAGAACCAGGGAGCAAGCCTCTATTTTAACATTGTAAGCACACATTTTACATAGATAACACAGTCATCTACTTAGAGCTTTCCATATATCTGTAGCCAAAATATATTAGGCCAACTTGGAATGCTCTATGTTTTATTTACAATGTAACCTTTTTGAAATCTGCATTTCATTAGACAGTTTTGTGGCCTAGTTTAAGAGAGAGATTGTATTCAAAGAAGTACCCCAAAAAGCAATTAAATTTTTACTTAACGTCACTAGAAGAGTGCCAAGGGAAGCTTCCATTAACTCTCTGAGGAAAATTTTTTAAAATTACATTTCTTACCACCTTATCTAGAGAGAGAGAAAGAGAGAGAGAGAGAGAGATAAAACTTAGACATAAATTATCCCCTTAAAAAACCTTCCCTTCCTTTTCTAGAATTGCACAGAAACTCTCCTTAAACCCTGACATTTAGTAAGTGTGGGTCTCTTCCCCTCTCCTCTGCAGCCTGCTTCTTTAATACAGAGATCAGCTTTGCCTTTCTGTTTTCTTTAGTTTACCCCTAGTTTTTCCTCATTGGTCCCTTTTCCTGACTCTGAACAACACAGGAAGACTAGTAAGAGCCCTCCATTTGCAGGAGGGAGATTCATGACCACTTGTTATAATATCTGCCCTGTAATCTTCATCAGCTCCAAATTTAGCAAGAGCGTTTATGGCCCTCCCGAATGCTCCTGAGAAAACAGAGATCCCCCCTCAATTTGTCTCTCCCAGGTCACAGATGTCCTACAGAATATCTAGGACACCCTGCAGATCTGGACTTATCTCTGGCTGTGACTTTTTCCAGGCCAGTGGATGTCCTTCCCCCCACCAGTCACTGGAGCTTAGTAGAACATCCTCTTATTGGGGAAGGGGGTGTCTCATAAGTACTTTGTAAGAAACATGGCTGGTTGGCAGCTCTAGAACTGGGGTGAAGGTGGACACTAGAGGAATAAGGTTGGGGATCCCCGCTCCTGACACATACAGGCACGTGCACACAGGTGCTTGGCCCCCAGCTTACACTCACCTGATGCACTGAGGACTGGGGGCTTATTCCTCCCTCTCTAGAAGAGACTCAACAGAAGTTAAGTCACCTCTTTTAAGGAAATCAAAAATGGAGCAGGGTCAGACTAGATGACAACTTTCCTGTCCCCTGGGTGACAAGAGATAAAGCCAAAGGGCTAGTGGTCATATTGGGAGCCTTTGATCTCACCAGGAACACTCCTTAAGTTCTCTGCACCCGTCTTCATCCCATTCAGAATCATAGGCTATTCCTCAGAAACCCTCGTGTCTGTATTCCAGGGAAAGGGAAGCCAACCATAACCATCTAGAGGAAAGAGGTTTTGGAGAAACTGGAAGCTTGTCCAGCTCCATCTACCATTCTATGTTGGAGTCATCCCTCTGGCTTCTCGCCCAGTGGGCAGCAAAGAGCAGGGAGGCCGGCAGGGCTTCCCAGCAGGCAGACTATGTGGGCAAAGCCTCGGCAGTGAGAAACAGTGGACTGCCTGCCAGGAACGACAAGCGGGGCCCTACTGATGGGGCCTCAAGCACAACAGAAATCCCAGCAAAATTTAGATTTTATCCCGTAGGTAGGGGGAGTGAGGGGCCTTTGAGAGATTCTGTGTAAGAGAATGACAGGGGCTCGTTCACATTTGGAAATTTTTTATTCTGACGTAACTTCAGACTTACAGAAAAGTTTCAAGAATAGAAGAATGCTGGATACCTTTCACCCAGATTCACCCGGATTCCTAAGTATCGATCTCTCTCTCTCCCCCACCCACACACCCACACACGCACACTCTGAATGTGTATTTACATATATATCACATGCATATAAAACATATAATGTGTATTATATGCATATGTATGTTTTGTTTTCTTTTTCCTAAACATTTTGAGAGTAAACTGCAGATAGGATGGCTCTTTTCCGCTAAATACATCAGTGTGTATTTCCTAAAAGCAAGACATGCTCTTATATTTGCCTTTTCAAATGATCATTTTGGCTTCTGTGTAGAAGGTATTTTGCAGCGAGAGAGATAGCAGACAGGGAGATGGGCGAGGGGAACTCAGGCCAAGGCAGGCGTGTCGCACATCTAGGGCTAGGTGGGCGCGACTGGGTAAGTGAACTAGTTAGAGATGGTGCCCGTGTCGGGCCAGGGCTGCCAGGCGGGTGGTTGGTGGTGGTGCTGTTCACTGACATGGGGAGTGAGAGCAGGGGGTAGGGATGGCAAGTTCAGTTCTGGACATGTGGAGACCAATGTGCCTTTGGGACATCTAGATGGAGATTTTTAAAAATTAACTTTTTCATTTTTTTAATTGACAAACAA
Organism: Avahi laniger; assembly: GCA_963575035.1. Lineage (NCBI taxonomy): Eukaryota > Metazoa > Chordata > Mammalia > Primates > Indriidae > Avahi > Avahi laniger. The sequence goes on along the minus strand of CAUYSK010016345.1, from coordinate 53,484 downwards.
TAATTGTGTATATTTGTGGGGTACGATGTATGTATACATAGATCAAAACATCACATTGTTCCCCAGATGGAGATACTAAGGCAGTAACTGATATACCTGCATCTGAAGCCCACGGTAGAGGCCTGGGCTAGGTAAGAATCTGCGAGTCGTTAGCAGAAAGGTGGTAATTAGAACCACGGGAGTAAGTGGGGTCAGCAAGGGAGAGCAGGAAGGGGTCACCAAGGCAGATCTGCAGAATCTCAAACTTTTGGGGACTTCATTCCGTTTCCTGGGGCCATACAGGATACAGTTAAGCCTTAGTCCCCTGGGGTGTCAAAGTATCCCAGGACTCCCCCATCACGAGGATGAAACCACTGGGTCTGGGCAGAAGCCAGGTGTCTGAGGAGCCCGCTGTGGGCGCATTGGAGATGAATCGCTCCCTTATCACACCTAGAGGCTTCCTAGGAGTCAGGAAGAGGATAGGTGGTATGAAGGGGTTAATCATCTCTGGTCTGAGGGGCTGGGTAAAAGCAGGGGAGACTGGGGCCTACCTCGGTGACGTCACAGTGCAGGCCGCAGCCTGTCTCCAGAGGACAGCGGGGCAGGCAGGACCGTGCTGGCATCCTAGAGAGTCCGGGAGAAGCCACGTGAGGTGTGGGCTCCCTAACAAGCCTGGTCCTGCCACTGCTGCGAAGGCCTGGCTTTGAGACAGAGGCGCTGCAGAATGGAAGGAGAATTTCCAGCTGAGATTCTGACATCGACCAAAGTTCTAATTTGTTTGGTTGGTTGGTTTTGGTTTGGTTTGGGTTGAGTTGGGTTTTTGGTTAGATATTCAGAGTTCAAGTTCTGACATTTATTAAATGTGACCTCAAGTAAGTCACTTCCCTCTTCTCATTCACCTTGTCCATGTTTGTCAGTGATAAGCCTTGATGGGCTGCACTAGTGGTTCCTGGATGTTTTGGTTTCACTAAACCTAAATTTAGAGAACAAAACAAAAACAGGAGACCACAACGCAATCAGTGAAGAGGGACAGTTTTTTACCTTGCCAAATAAGAGAAAAGGTCCTTTATAATTCCTATCACTTCATCAAATAAAGGTAATTTTAATACTAATAACTGTGGAAAGAGTAGAGTCACAAAAAACAAACAAAAGACCTTCCAAAGAAATAAAACTCAGCAACCTTATACCAACCTCTATAAAATACAAGAACATTTCCTCATTTCTCTGTGGCTTGTTGGGAAGGCCATCAAGCGCTGACACAGTCCTTGGACCAAGAGATCAGAATGTTTTTTGATTACTGGGCTCCTTCGGGCTCTAACACCTTCCAGGCTCCTTCCAGCATCTGATCACTGGGTCAGGACCTGTGGTCCCTGACCAAGGCCAGGGAGGAGGACTGGACCTTCTGGGGCCTCCAGGTTCCTTTCTTTGTCTTTTTTTGCTTCTTTCTAGTGCCCAGCACAAACCCGGCTCCCGGCAGGAGCACTCCCTCCTCCCACTCTCTCCTGCCGCCGCCAGCTGCTCCTCCTGGGGTACCTGCACTCTCACACCCAACCTGTGTGAGTGTAAGTCTTGCCTTTCTTCTTCCTCCTCCCAGGCCTAACCCCCACATTCACCAGTTTGGTCCCTGAGACTCCTGTGGGTTCCTGGACTCCCCCTCCCCTTTCGCCCCATCCCCTCAGCCCTCCAGTCCTATGCACTCTTAGTTCAAGTCATCCTTAGACCTGTCCTCTCTTTCCTCTTCCATCACTCCTTCCCAGGTCAGGCCCTTGCCACGTCTCCTCTCCCACCTGGTCCCTGCCTCCCTCTCACCCACCTCTCCGTGGTGCTACCGCCAAACAAGTCTCCAAAACACTTTCAGCCGTGCTCCTCCATCCCCTGTGGGAAAGTCACACCATGTTCACGCCAGGAAAGGGCCTTAGAGATGATAGTGTTTACAGAATAAAAAAACCTGAGCCCTGGAGAGCAGAAGCCACGTATTCAAAAGCACTCAGCCAATCCTTGGCCAAGCTAGAAGAATATCCAAGCCTTCTAAATGCACACCAATGCCTTTCCACCTTCCTATGCTAAACAGTAGAATTTTTAAAATGTATATTAGACCATAAAGGGTCTCATCTGCATTGCTTAGAGCCAGGACCCAGGCTCCCACCCTGCAATTTTGGCAATCCTCGCTAGGTGGAGCCAGGGCCTCCCCTGGGATCTGGTCCCACGTCCACTGCCCATTGCTCATCACCGCTGACCAGCCACTACAGTCACGTTGCTTTGCCAGGTGCCAGAATACAACGATGGAGTCAGGGTTTCTGCCCACAAGACGCCCACAGGCTAGGGGCCTTTCCTGTCTTCCCTGAGGCTTTGCTGCCAAACCAGCCCCATCCTGAGACTGAGCTGACCTCTGAGCTCCTGCTCCACCTTGCTCCCTATCGCCCCTCAGGCCTGACTCACAGCTCTGGCTCCCGGCTCCAGCTCCTCTGTCACGCTGGGCTAGACCTATCTCCCCAAGAAGGTCATAAGTTCCGAGAGCGCTGGGCCTGGGTACCACACGGTTCCCAGCCCCGACAGCACTTGGCATGGAGTCTGCTTCCCGTACATGAGCTGACCGACTGGATGCCTGCAAAGACCAGCCCCTTGCCTCTGCCCAGTTCGGTCCTGGTCCTCCTCGGGCTGAATGTGCTGCTGGTGCCCAGAGCTAGAGACCAAGCAAGTGGGTGTCTATTGGCAAGGCAGAGGCCCCTGGGGGGGGGGTAAGGTCCTCCACCCACCTCCTGCCCCCAACACACACCCTGCTTCCCCAATCCTCGCTGTCATGTTCATGAATGTGAAAGTGAAATAGGGATGAGAGAATTCCTAGGAAAACCTGAAGAGGAAAGAAATGTTCTCAAGAGCCACATGGAGCCTTAGCCATATGGCAGTGACACAGCCATGGGACGTCATTGCCTGGTGGGTATAGACCTGTGGCAGGTGGCGAGTGTGTACATATGTTTTGGAAATTGGTGGAAGATGCCACCTTCCATCCCATCAGCTTTACTGAGTGCCAGCCTTATGCCTCCATAAACACTTTGAGCCAGGGTGTGTATATGTGAGTGTGTGTGTGTGTGTGTGTGTGTGTGTGTGTGTGCATGAGAGACAAAAGACTAGAGAGAGAGAGAAACAAAGAGCAGTTCTGATGAAGGTTAGTGGGTAATACCATTCCAAGGGCTGGCACAGGCATTTGGTTTGTCATGGCTTCTAGACTACCATTCTTTTTCTGTCCGCAGATAGTAGAAGCAGTACTGCACTGTACATTCTTGAGCCAGCTGAGTCCACCACACAAAGCCTTTTCTGGGTGATCGGGGCATGTGCAAAAAAAGATCAACAGGATTTAGCACCCCAAAGCCCATGAATTAGCCAATGTTCACACTTTCTCTGGCTACACAGGGATCATTCTGGTGACATGTGGGCTTGATTTCTTTCTAAAAGCCGAACAATTGAAAAATATCTATAAGAGCTGGAAGTAGGAGGCTAAGCGGCTATAGCACAGTTTTACTAACCCTTCCCACTCACACAGGCCCTACTCATAGGGACAGACCTGCCAAGCAGGGCTCTCCTCGTCCCTGCTGCCTTGGAAAGGCAAGGGCCTGGCCATCCTTGCTTCCCCTGTTTTCCCAGCACAGGCACAGTGCCCAGCACACGGCACAAATGCAGTTCATCTTGATGAATAAATGGTTAACCAGGATAACCACCTCTTCTCTGCTGTTAGGGACCTGAGCCGAGATCTCTTTCTAAGGCCAGCTGGGGCTGCTTCTGTTCGAGCGATGCCTGGTTGAAGGGATTCTCCTCCTGTTGGGGCCTGGATTCCTCTTTTAGTTACTGGCCCATGCACAGCCTGTAATCTCAGAGAGTCAGGACCAGGATACAAAGGAGAGACCACTGGGCTCCAAGCCTGTGTCTTCTAGATTTGCAGCACGGCTTCCCAAGATCTTGGGCTGTCCCAAGACTTTCAGTAGAGCCACAGCTAAATTCCATGTCTGAAATGTAAACTGCACCATCCTCAGGACTAGTTTGCCTATTTCCATGTCTCGCAGTCAAGGTCTTTTATTTTTATTTATTTTTTTAATTGACAAGTAAAAATCGTGTATTTTTATGGTGTACAACATGATGTTTTGATATATACATACATTGTGGAATGAGCTCCAGCTGCCATTTACTGCTTAAATCAAGCTATTTAATATATGCATTACCTCACATACTTATCATTTTTGTGTGGTGAGAACACTTAAAATCTACTCTCTTAGCAATTTTGATATATATAATATATTGTTATTAACTACAGTTACCATGATATTCAATAAATCTCTTGAACTTATTCCTCCCAACTCTTTCAGCCAAGAGCTTATGAAACTGGGTGGCAAGTGCCACTACTTGTCTTCAAATGTTTGCAGCTATCTATTTCGTATTTCTAAGAGTGTGTCTTACCCTAGTATTCAGAGCTCAGTTCCATGGAGAACCCAACAATTGTTGAGCACCCATTTTGTGCCAAACACTTGCACATATTTAACATATGTTTTCTATTTTAATCCTCACAACTGACATACAGAGTGGTATTATCGTTCTCTTTAACTGAAGAGAAAACTGAAGCTTAAAAACATTTAGTGTCCAAGGTCACCCAACTGGTAAAAGGCAGAGCCCCACTCTGGGTGGTGCTTGGGGCATTTTCAGAGCTCCATCCTTTGTCAGATGTGAGAAGCATCCAAGTCTGGGCCCTGTGCCATCCCTCTGTGTCCCAGGGTCTCTGACAGTAGTGAGGGGGAAGAACTGGGAATGGGCCCCTGGGAGCTCGGAATCCAGGACCAGGCAATGCGACGCACCATGAGCTCACTCTAATGTAATGCTGCTCGGTCCCCCACCCACCACCTTATGATATTCATTCCCTGGGAACCCTGGAGTCATATGTATATGTGACTTATACATATGTAGATAGAGAGATACCTACTGTCTAGGTAACCACCCAGTTTCTCTGAAATGTGCCCTAATGGTTTTCTCAATAGCAGGGGACAGAGGGCTCCGGCTGCCATTTACTGCTTAAATAACAACAGGAAAAAACCAAAGCCTTGTCTTCTAACCAGTTCAGGCTGAAGGTGGCTCAGAGCCTGGCTTAAGTCAAAGGGATGACTTTGCTAAGTTTAATGAGTTTCCAAGAGATCCATTGGCCCCCTCAGCAATTTCTCTTGAAACAATGGTATCTGCATACCCAGCCCAGCCCACCCCTCCCCTCTGCCAGCCAGAACATCCGGAACACTGCTCTCCCAACCCCCACACCCAGCGCGGTCGGAATGCCAGCTTGGGACCATCCCAGATGCCAAGGTTCTAAGTCAAAAGTCACGAGTAGGTTTGGAAATCCAAGGAAGCCAGTTCTCATAAAATGATGGGGAGGTGGGGCGAAGGGCTGTAATCCCCAAGCCCCGCCATGCCAGGAGGGAGGCTGCTGGCCCTGCGGGTGAGTAAAACCTGAAATTTGAGGAAGGACAGGTGGATCCTATTGTGACTAGGGACTAATTAGGACACCCCAATCCTAGGCCACCTCATGGCCTCAGGCTGACGTGAAATGTATAAAAGGTGGGTAAGCTCAGAGCATCCCAAACTCCACGGTGTCTCAACGCTCCAGCCGCTGGTGAACTTCGGTAAGTCTGGAGAGGCAGCGCCTCTCATACCAACCTTGCTCCCCGTGTGTTCCAACCCCTGACTGGGAGCTGGGACTGGCGCTCCGGGGTGCTGGTCAGAAAGGATGGCCTCTCTCTTCCATGTCATTTGTGACCAACTTCTCTTGGGTCCTGCCAGTCATCCAGGAGAGGGCGTGGGAGGCTGGGTTCAGGTGAGGAGGAGGGTCCTGCTGGCATGGCGGCGGGTGCTGCATCTTGCCGAGTGCCGGGAGAGAGTGGGTAGAAGGACAGGGGACCACCAGCTCTGGGCACAGCAGCTGGCAGGGCTGCCCTTTCGAGGAAAAGAAGACACAGGGAGAAAAGAAAGGAGGCCGCCTCACGGGGGCAGAGCTGTGGAGACCCCAAGTAGCACAGAGCAGCAGGGACAGGACGGTGCCACACCACAGGAGGCTCTGCTCTGGGGATCGGAGGGCCACTGTCCCCCCAGCTACACTGAGCACCATTCCTTCCCTCTCTGGCTTTGCTTCCCTCGACTGTCAGCAAGAGAGGCAAGCTAGAGGGCCCATTTCAGCTATCTCGAGAGTCCTCTTTTCTATGAACTCCCTCAGAAAGGGGTTAAGATGTTCCTTTTTAAATTTTTATAAATTTGGTTAATATATTGAAACCCTCTATAGTGCTCATTGTGTGCTAGGTACCTTGTGTGTGCGTGTGTACATGCGTACTTATACATTTACGTATGTATGTTTTGTATGTATGTATTTTTAAACGCTCATTTAATTTTTAGAGCAACTTTAAGAGAGGTCGGCACGGAAAAGCTTAGCAACTTGCTCAAAGTCACCCAGCTGGTAAATGGTTTAGCCAGGACTCGCCCCCGGCAATCCTGTTCCAGATGCCACAGAGTTTGCCACGGCAGTACGCTGCTGTTTGCTCTGTCTCCGTCTTTCCTTCCCACGCTTTCTCTTCCTCTCTCTCCTTTTCCTTCTCTTTTTTTATGTTTTTCTTTGTTTTCTTCCACTCTCTCTCCCTTTCTCTCTTCTCTCCTTTCCTCTTTTCTCTTTCCACATTTTTTTGTCTCCAAATGAGTTGAAATGGCTTACAAATACTTAGCCAAAATTCTCTCTCTCTCTCTCTCTCTCTCTCACACACACACACACACACACACACTCACGCACCCCTCTTCAATCTGAGAAGCGATCAGGGCAAGGTCAAAGCAGAGCTGGACGGCACGGTGGCAGGAGGGTCACCTGGGCCCAGGGTCTCTCTATGGCTCAGTGTTCCTCACTTCTGTATCTTTTTGCTTCCAGTGGCAAGTCCAGTCCAGAATGTCTCAGCAGAAGCAGAAGCAGTGCTGCCCCCCTCCCCAGCAGTGTGCACCCCCGCCCCAGCAGTGCTGCCCCCCTCCTCAGCAGTGTGCACCCCCGCCCCAGCAGACCAAGCAGACTTGCCAACCTCCACCCAAGTGCCAGCAGAAGTGCCCACCCCCTCAGCAATGCCAGAAGTCCAAGCAGAAGTAAGCACCAGGCATGTGACCAGAGGCGACTCCCAGGGAAGACAGTCCCCTTTGGGCCAGCATCCCACACCCCCCATCAGCCAGGCATCACCCGCTCACCCCTGCTTCTGGATGGAGCCACACTGCACCCTTGGGGGAAAGGCAGCACCAGGCTGGCGGCTTCCTCCATCTCTGCCTCTTCTTAATTAGCAGCTGCAGTTTCCATCTCAGACAAGGATCCGGTTCTGAACTGTCTAATCATCTTCACTGACATGCATCTACATTGCCCTGCTGGAAACTTGGGCGGCATGCCCAGATACCCTTTCTTACCACCCTTCCCCTCGGCTCCTGTTTCCAAACAATTAAAATAGAATTCCTCTGGCTCAAATGTCTCAGTCTGACGATTCTGCTGTTAAGAATGTTACATTCCTGCACATTTCTTACCCTGTTCCCAACCCAAAGCCCCAGAAGAGCAGGGGCTGGCACGCAGGGACGGGAGAAGGCAGGGGGAGGAGACTTCTGAGCTGCCAGGACATTTGCAAGGCTCCTACCAGGCTAAGGGGTGAGCAGTGGGAATTTCCGCACGCCACAGCCACAGAAAATGAGGACGCCATCCCAGCCAGAGGGAGACAGTGCCCACCTGGAGAACGTGTGTGAGGAAAAGGCATCCTCCTAGGCCCAAACAGAGTAAGGGAAGCTGCCAGTGAAGAGCTACACAATAGAGGGGGAGGATTGAGGTAGACGAGCTCTAACTCAGAGAGCACACTCCAAGGGCCAATGGATTAAAAGCAGCTGAGGATAGGGCTTAAAATTTCTCCCATAAGTAAAAGTGAAGGCCAAAATTTCTTCAAGCTGACCAAATGTGTCATTAGCAGACAGTCTCTGCAAAGCTGTGTACCTATGCACACATACCACCAGCCAGTATTTGATCAAAATCCATACCTCTCACTACCCCCCTACTTTCAATTTTCTAAATTCCTGGGGGATTGAAGTGACCAGATAATGTAGAACGACAGGTAATCCAAACTTCGTATTTCTATTACTTCAACTACCCCCTCCAACCTGCTCCACCAGACCCCTCTCTTACAAAATAGTCCACAAATTGGGGACATCGGAACCTCCTCTCCTACACCTGCCTCCTTTTTCATGCTTCTGGTCTCCAGGGGAGTCACTGAGAGCCAGCAGAAGTATCCAAAAAGAGAAGAAAACAATATATACTAAAAGTCTAGATTATCCTCAACATATTTTACAGACCCTGAAGAATGCAAAGTTAGCTAAAGACCAAATCTTTTAGCATTGTCTCTCCAGACAGTGGGCTCTTCTTCCTCCATTGTACCTCTTTCCATACCTTTCAGGTCTCCTCCATCCATCCATCCATCCATCCATTTATCTTTCATGCATCATCTACCCCTAGTAAGCAGCCCTCTCCCCTTGGCTCAGAATGTGATGGACACTGTCAAGAAAGACGCAGAAACACAGCGCAGGACTCAGAGCCTCTTGGTTTAACAATCCCTATAAGAAGACCAAGCCTAGACCCCCAAGATAATGAAGAACAATAGGACAAGGCAGGATCTAATGAAAGGATGGTGGGTGGCCTGATACCTCATTCATGCCTTCAAGATTCAGAGAAGACAGAGAATGAGAACAGTGAAGACTGTTGAGGGAGGAAGGAGAACTTGGCCATCTCAATAGTCATAGCACCTCCCACAGGGCTCCCAGAAATGTCTGTTCAGTGATGTTCACTTGGAGAAGGTGAGGTTTACAGTGGAAATATCAGACAATAGGATTTGGCTAGGTAGGACAGAGAGCAATCCAGAATTGGGTACCACAAGATCCACTGGTGTGAGTGCCAGGTGCACCCAGGAGGGCAGCCCTCCCCCATCTAAGCCCTAGAACAGGGTGGTAGGAAAGCACAGCCACCTTCACCTGCTGAAACCACAGAAACCTGGGCAGATGTTTCCAGTTCTGTGTCCTATGTCTCATAATTCTTTTCCCCAGAGTTGCATTCAATAGAAACTCAAGTCTGACATGCAAAAAAGCATTGAAAAGTTATGTGAATCTTAACTGAACTGCAGAAAATGATGTAAAGTTTTAAACATTTCCCCACCCTTAGGTATTTCATTCGTCAAAGTCTCCAAATGTCTTTCTCTGGCCCTGTGTGTTATCTTCCCCCAATTCTTCTTGTGCAAGCTCTTACCTCCCCGCTTTCCTTACCCTCCCTGACTCAGCAACTTAAGATGAGGTTTAACTTTTCCTCTCTGGGCTTCATCTAATTTTCTCCTCTATAAGTTATCAGAATTTACACACGTGCACATGTACATGCATATGTCCCTGTGTGCACACATGCTACTAGAGTGAGCAAGCAGTAATCTAGAAACTTCCTCAGATGTGAAAGACTGCAAGCAGTTAACCCAGCTGATTTTTCTTTGATCCCCATCTTACTGGGTTTGGATTACAGAGTTACCTTTCTTTAGCTATATGACCTGGAACAAATTACATAACTTTTCTAGGTCTCACCTTTCTCACCCGTATGGTGGGGAGAACAACTCCCTCTTGGGGTTGATGGGGGTGGGGGTGTTCAGTGAGGCAATGGAAAGGAGCAGTCAATGTCGCATGACCCGCAGCAAGGATTTGACAAATGTCAGCTATTGAGATTACGACTGCCCTCGGCGTCCTGATGGAGCAGGAAGTCTCCAGCTAGCATATCTGTCTTATCCTTGCCAGCTTGAGGACGTGGGCTCCAGAATTTAGTGACACAAAGGTGTGAGGGAGCAGGGCACATTTGGGGGGCAGGGGCAAGGACCAGTTAAGTAGAGCAAAGGGTCTGAGCAGGTGTTCATAAGAGGAAATAAGACTTATTTCAGGGTGTAAGTGCCCATTTGGTGGTTGCCTTGTTCATCCAGAATCTTCCCCTTCTTATCACCTGCCCACAATGGATCCTGTCCTCAAGACAGTCCTGGGCAACTTTAGTCAAGACGACTTTCACCTGTCACTTTATAAAGTCAGACATGTGTTTTTGAGTCAGGCTGTGCTCCCTGGGGGTCAAGAACCAAGGCTGACAAGTCAGGGAAGCACCTACAGGGGCAGGGACTTGACCTGCAGGAAGGCTGCGGAGCATTTATGCACATCGGCCCATTGCATTCCTGCACCACCCCAGTGAATGGACATGGTTATTACCACGACAGGTGGGAACCTAGGATCAGAGAGGTTCCTTCCTTGCTCATAGTAATAATGGCTTGCAGGTGGCAGGGCAGAGATTCAAACTCAGGATGCTCTGGCTCTCTGGTCTATGTTCCCTGTAATACTGTGAGCATTCTTACTGTGCAAGTGGCTACGAGAGGCATAAAGCCTGGACCTCATCCTTCCAGATTTGCCATCCACCTTTGGGAAGGCAAAGCCAGGCATGTTCACACAGTCCCACACTCACACTTGTTTATACATGGAAATAAACCCACACACATTCACATATTCATAAATTTCACACGCAGGGAGCTGATACTCAAAATAAAGTCTATAACCTTACAGACTGACATTGAGCACTGAGCGTGGAAGCCCGGGCAGAGGCCCAGAGGCCCCTGGCTGTGGCACACATCAGCACCCCCTTTCCTCATGGTGTGGGGGCTGGTGGGCAGCCAGGTGGCTGGTGCAATGGCTATTGCCATCCATTATAAAAATATTATGTTTTTAATATTTTAACCGTGGATTCAGCAACACGCAGGCAGACCAGTGTATATACCATGAACATCAGCCCTGTCCACACTCACTCTCGTGTCTCACACACCCTTGCACACACACTCACGAGCCCTCACGTGATGGCTCCCTGCACACTGACACACATGCTGTCGATCACACTCAGATACACCTTCACTCACTAACGCACACGCACAGACACCCAAATGCACAAACACACTCACATTGTCACTCTCACTCATGTGCACGGCCCCAGAGGATCGAGTCCAGCTCTGTTCCCATGACCCAGTGGCTTGTCCTCTCCCCTTTCTCCAGGCCTCTGCCACATTCCCACAGTGGTGTCTCAGTGAATTTCCACAGAACAGAGATCTCAGGATGAAGGATGTGATGTGAGGGTTTGGAAGGGGGCGTGCCTTCCTCAGAGAAGTATGTGCATGCGTGTGAGTGTGCGTGTCCTCTCCATTCTGTTCCCCGACAAAGAAATTCCCTGGAAGGTGGTGTGGTGTGGTACAGGAAAGAGAACACCCACCCACCTTGGAGCCTGACATACCTGGGTTCAAATCCCCTCTTCCTTACTTTTGCCTCAGGTAACCTTGGCCAACCTAATCTTTCTAAGCTATAAACTAAGAATAATAACTCAAACTTCTGACAGGCAATGGTGGTCCACCCTTCCCTCGCCGTCTCCTCCACAAGCCCCTGGGAAAGCGAAGGCATCGCTCGCCCACGCGGCCACTAGGCGCATGCCCTGCTGTGCTGGGGAACCCCAGCTGGGGTTGACCCTGCAGAGAAGCTTCAGCACTCACAGTCGGGAATCCTCTAGAAGGAGCCTGCCTGTGGGTGCAGTGGGGTTTGGTGGGCTCCACCTTCTCCTGCCTGTCCGTACTTGTGCCCTGGCAGCCCCGCATTCCTGGAGGAATCACAGACGCCTGGCACCGAAGACGCAGCAGGCATGGCTTATTCCCAACTATGTCGAAACTCCTTCCGGGTCACTTTGGTACCATCAGCTTGGCCTGTCATGTTGAAACGTGTTGTTTTTGTCTGGGGCTTCTGTCCATGCTCAGAGAACAGTCATTTTTGTCCCCAGGTGCCTGACTCCTACTATTTAGTCCTCTGTCTTCCGGAATTTTTAGGTCAGATAGCAGGAATCAGACTATGGCTGCTTCCGTCTCACTTTTGAATAAAATGAAAACGGAAAACATCTTCTCTGCCCTGGGCTCTCCAGAGAGCCCTTTGGCTCAAGTATCCAGGGGCTGTTGATCTGTAGGACAAGGACGTTCCTCTTCAGTAGGCTTAGGCGGCACTATGGCTCCAAATAAAGAGCACCAGACAGAGAATGTTAGACCTGAGTATTGTCCTGGTTCTTGTCCTGTCCCTCCTGTGGGACAAAACATTCCCTTTGTCTAGGCTTCCGTGTCCTCACCCGTACGTGACAATGTTAGGCTTGTTGAATTTTCCCTCAGCTTCCTTCCAGCTCTGACTCAGTATGAGGTGATTCACCGTAATCTTTATTTAATCTCTTCTTCTCCTAACTAGTCACAGTCACGGAAAACCTTAAAAGAGGTACGTTCGGGAGGGAGGCCGCCCAGTGCTTCTGCATGGAGGCACAGAGAAAGCTCAGCTATAGCCTGCATCTGTGTTTTAGTCCCAAGGCTTAGGACTAACCTTCTTCCCTCCAGGGATCAACACACATACATAGTCTGGGACCAGTTACGTAACTGGATAAAGACATAGACATAGACATAGATGTAGACATAGATAAAATGTAAAACAGTAAGTCACTATGATAAGCAAAACATTAGACTGGGAGCATAACACTCTCACCCTATACAATATTCAGCACTACCCTACAAGATAGTATACTTTTTATCTTGGACAGGACAGTGCTTGGATCTCACATTCTCTGCCTGGTTCTCTTAATTTGGAGCCAAGTACTGCCTAAGCCTACTGAAGAGGAACGTCCTCATTCTACGGATGAACAGTCCTTGGAGACTCGAGCCAAAGGGCTGCCTGGAGAGTCCAGGACAGAGAAAATCTTCCCTTTTTATTTTATTTAAAGTGAGATGGAAACAGCCATAGTCTAATTCTTGCTATCTGACCTAAAAATTCCAGAAGACAAAGGATAAATTTCAGGAGTCAAGAGTCTGGGGGCAAAAGAGGAAACTTAGAACCAAGTAGGTAACAGACTTTGCCCCAGATCGTATGGCTGGTAGCTAAAGAGCTAAGATTCAAATACAGGTCTGTCCTGACACAGAAAGAAAGATGCCACGTCGTCTTACTTACATGTCGAATCTATAAGTACAAGTCACAGGAGCAGAGAGTAGAATGCTGGTCACCAGGGGCTGGGAGGTTAGGGAGGGATTGGGGAGAGACTGGTCAAAGGGTACAAAATTTCAGCTTGGTAGAAGAAATAAGTTCAAGAAATTATGCAAATGGTGACTGTAGTTAATAACAATGTATTGTGTACTTGAAAATCACTAGGAGTGTAGACTTTGTGTTCTCACCACAAAAAGTGATATGTGTGAAGTAACACACATTAATAAGTTCTATTTAGCCATTCCACAAGGTGTACATATTTCAGAATATCATGTTGTACACTGTAAATATATATAACTTTTATTTTTCCATTAAAATATAAATAAAATAAATAATTTTTTAAAAAAAAATTTTAAAAACAAGGGGAAAAGATGTCAGAGAAACTGAGGAAAGCATATATAGAAACTCTTTATACTATCTTTGCAAATTTTCTGTAAGTCTAAAATTATTCCAAAATAAAGACAAATTAAAAAACATATAGGTCTGTTTTCCATGCAGGCCCATCCTTTTGACTATGGTCCCCCATGGTTTGGCTGAGAACTTTTCCAGGGCAGGCAGAGCTGGGTCTCTCGTACTTACATCTGACTATAGAGGTTAGTAGAGGAGAACTCTGGTGATGCTAATGGAGAGCCCAGACGAGCTGGCCAGGAGCCCTTTTTCTTGCTCATAATGGCCTTGAGGAAAGAAGATGCGAATGGTAAGACGAGTGTGCGTGCTGGGGCTTCTCTGATGGAAGAGGGTGAGAGGTCAGTGACTTTTAAGACTGATAGACAGCTGTGAGTCGCATTTCCTTCTAGCCTCCATTGAATGTCCCTATTCCATTCTCCATGAGACTGGATCAGGGTAGTGGCCTTTGCCTTGGCTCACTGCAGGCAAAGCGTGTGTGTGTCTACCTGCCCATCTATGTGTACATGTGTGTTGACGTACATGCATGGATACTGTTCTCTTTGTGAACAGCCGGGAAAGTGCCACCAGCTACCATAACCTTAATAAAATTTCCTGTTGGTCTCTCATCTTACCATGCATTATGATTGGGGCTCCCTGTGGGGAGAGTCTCAAAATCAGAATCTCGGTTTTTTTAAAGATGCTCATTTCGGTACTCCTTGGAACAGACTGTTAATAGAACAGTGCTGGCTTTGCTACCCCAGGGGGCATGTGACCCGTGGTTGCAGGGCAGGTGGCAGTGAAAAGGGGAAAGTAGGAGAGAGGAGACCACACAGCAGGGACTGGGGGCTTGTAGAAAGGTGCGCGGGCCCAGCAGACACTCACGACAGCTGGGGGAGAGCACATGCCGCTCAGCCTGGGACTGATCACAAGCTCCTTCTACCTCCAGATTGCTCCAAGAGGGGCTGTCTGTCCCAGGACCAGAAGCCAGAGGAATTTTTGTGGGAAGAACAGTGGGAGCTGGCATTAATTGGAGCAGGCTCTGTGAGAACTCTCCATCGCCTTAAATAAATGAAAGAGAATCCTCCGAGGTTGGCAGTGGGAACCACCCTGAGACAGGATGCGTGGGCCTTCAGCTCAGCTCTTGCTCCTCAAGAACCACCTTCCATTTGGAGGTTTCTTGCTAACTGCGGCTTTCTTTTTTAAAGCCCTGGCCTCAGAACTAAACTGAAGTCAGTGCAGCCTTTAAACCAAAAACTATCCTGAAGGCTCATTCACAACCAAAGGTCCATGAACACAGAGGTGACATGTGGCCGGGTCTTCTGCTCAATAAGCGTGGTTCCTGCATACTCGGCAGGGGCTCCACTGCAAGGGTCCCTTCCTGTGCAGCCCAGTCCCGCCTTCAGCCAGCAGAGGCCACCACATCCTCACAACACAAGAGCACACGCAGGCGTTTTCCAGGACTCCCGTGAACAAACCAGCACTTCCTACTTCCATCTGTTCTTTCACTAGCGCTGGTTTGTTATGGTGGTGATTCCGAAAGGGAAAAGATGGCAAGGGTCTTCACTCAGGTGTCACCTTGTGCAGAAGACTTCAGTGAGCCCCAGGTGAGATTTAAGTGTCCTTCGATCTTCCCTGGGTGATGTCTAATGGTAAGCTGCTCTTAGCTGGCCAGAAATTGTCACACTCTGTTGCAATCACCTGGTTACATGTCTTCCTGCCCTCCTGGCCACTTGTTTGTTCCCCAGACACAGGGGGTGGCACTTAGAGGTCCTCACAGGGGTATGGATGAAGGACCTGTATGTTCAAACCACTGTGGGGCTCAGAGGAACTGGTCTCACCCTCGCCTAGAGCTGCTGCTTTCCCCACTCAGCCTCCGGTCAAGCCCGCCTCTGTGCAAGCCCGTGGTCTACTCAACAAGCCCCTGGTTCTTCACCCTACCATCGCTATAGCCCACTCGCGCCCTGAAAGCACTGCATCATGTGGCCTTTGCTTCCTGAGCCCTGCCTGTCCCCATTCTCTGTGCAGAAAGATGCAGTCAACAGGCACAAAGAGCTGTGATTTCATAGAGAGACAGGGTGATTCAGTACAAAATCCAGTCTTTGAACCAAACTGACAGGGGCTTGAATTCTAGCCTAATCATTTACCAGCTACACAGCTTGGAGTAAATTACTTAACCTCTGTGGGGTTCAGTTTCCTCATTTACTAAACAGGAGTGGTGCTTCTCCTACAAAGAACGCGGGCTCTTATATAGAGAGCCTTGCATTCTATGTAGTAGCTGCTTAATCAATGGAAGCTGCTGCAGAGAGAGCTCCGTTCCCCATCCAAGTTGACTTTCCTGAGCTCTCTCCAGTCCTTCCCCCCTTTCTTACCCCATGCGCTGACTCAAACCAGCCTCTGTACATTGGGCCCTACTGCCACCTGCAGCTGGCAAAGGTACGCCAGAAGGGCATTGGCTCCAAAGGAGGAGTTATGCCCCTGTCTCTGAGAAGAATATGGTCCAGCTTGAGAGGCCATGGGAGTAGGAGGAGTACAAGTTGAGGGCTCTCTTCTCGTTTCTCTGCCTGTAAAGTGAGATGAAGGGATCACTAAAGTCTCAGCTATATCTGAGGATCTTTGGTCTTGTGGGCTTGTAATAGCCTTTTGCAGAAAGAACTCTGCTCACGAGAAACAGGTGCACTGGCACAGCATCCCCAGCAGGTGGCGCTCTACCCTAACGGCCTGGGGGTTGACTTGTGATGTGGTTTGGCACAAGGTCCTGTGGTCAGAGTGAGGAAGGGGGGTGGTTTATTTAGCTTCCCAACCACAGACAGAAAGTTATTCATAGGAAAATATCAGTTACCCACAAATAGATGGTTCTTGCCACGTGCTGTGTAAGCCCAGGCTGACTTCTCCATATTCCCTTCCTCCCCCGTCCTCCTATGTCCCCACCCCCATCTGCACAATCACACATGAGTATGTGGGCACGCGCGCGCGCACACACACGCACACCCCTGAATCGCTGTATTGGCTGCCATTAGTACACACGGGACTTAAGCATTACTTTCCCTTTGGCCAGTGTCAAGCAGAACTAAGAGGGGAATCTCCTTGGGAGAAAGAAGGCAGAGCTGGTATATCCCAGAACGTAGGTCAGGATAGGCTAACTTAGGCTTCAGTAACCCATGAACTGTGAAGCCCAGTGACTTAAAACACAGGCTCACTTCTCACTTGCCCCGCATGTCCACTGAGTGGCAGCTGCCTTCCTGTACACGTTCACTAGACTCAGGAGCCAGACTGAGCAGCCCCAGCCTGGAACACGGTCAGTCCTCACGGCAGACAGGAAAGATGGCACAGTGAACCATGGCTCCTAAAGCTTACATTTCATGGGTAGAGCAAGTTACGTGGCCAGGGCTGCCATTATCAACAGGGCAGGGAAGGATGCTCCCTGGGCAGGAGGGGAACAGACAGCAAACTATTTGGAACAGTACTATAGTTTACTTCACCCAGGTACAGAGAGTTTTGGATTATCTACTCTTTGCAAGTATAGATCCTAGTGTTGCCTTGTTTGGAACCACAAATATCATCCTAGACAACCCAACCCTTTTCAGCTTCTCCTATGTGCCAAAGACTGTAAGCACTGAGGAGGAGGAAGGAACCAAGAGTGAGGAAGATGGGCCTCTGCCCTTCTCAGGCTCACAATCCTGGGAGGAAGAAAAGCTCAGGCCAGAAATAAAGTGCATCAAGGCACATTCGCCATGGGCCAGCATAAAGGGACAAAACGCATCAGGAAGGAAGAGCCCCAGAGACCTGTAGGAAATCACGCTGTGCCGCATCAGGCAAAGATGTGTTCTCTATTTCAGCCACACCGTGGGGGAGCCCGCTCTTACACGTACTCTCCGGATTGCCCACATATTTGATTTTTGAACACACATTCATTGTACATCTATTACGGACCAGGTACTACACCACCTATAGAAGTCAAAGGAAGGTGGGGGAGTGCTCCTGCCCTCCAGAGGCTCACAGTTAAAAGAAGGAGAGACCAGTGGATATCCCATTCCAAAACAGCAGAACTGGCGCTGGGGCAGGAGCTTCCTGAATGGATTTGGGCACCTGGGGAAGTGTTCAGGGAAGAAATGAACCATTTTTTGAAATATTAAGATTAGTGAGATACAGATTAGGGACACAGTCCAGGCAGAGGAAGTGGCTTGTCAGCAAGAGAACGAAAGCACATTATTAAAAAGAAAAAGAAAAGAAAACTATAAATAGTTCATCATGGCTTATGGCTGGAGCAGCAGACATGTGCACAGAGAAGGGGGATGACAGGGGAGAGTGGGGTTGGGAGACTTCTCAGAGAGGGGCCGAGTGTGAAGGGCCTTAAGCCATGTCGAGAACTGTGGACTTCATCCCGCGGCCTGTGAGGGGTCAGGAAGGGTTTGGGGGGAGTGACCTGGTGACCGTGGGTATGAGGTACTGTCCTGCCCCTTCCTCACTCATCCAACCCAGGGCGATGGATGTGGGAGTGTCGCATCTGTAGCTGAGCCTGCTGACCAGGTGCAAGGCCAGTCTCGCTGCAGGGGAGCAGCCGCCCAGAGCTGTGAGCCTGGTCCTGAGCTGCGTGTCTCGGTGCTCATGCAGCACTGTCTGAGGCAGGTGCCGGCAGCCTTTGCTTGCTGCCAGCAGCCCTTCCCAGAGAGGTCTCTGTGGTCAGAGAGCAGAGCACCAACTGGAAAGACAGGCCCAGCGTGTGGTATCGGCTAATTTGTCTGTTTGGTTTGGTTCCCTATCTCAGCCACCATCGCCCAGGCCCCTTTCTCTGACCTGAGGGACAATCTGAGCCCCAGCACGCCATCCTGGGGCCCAAGGCCTGGGGAGCAATCAGGCTCTCCAGTGGGCAGGGCCATGATGGAAATGTCCTGTTGCTCTAACTGCTTCTTCCAGGAGGGGAGTTACGGCTCCAGCAATGCTGCTTCTTGTTGGTCTTCAGTTGAGGCTACATCCACTGAGCTCAGCCTACCAGTGACAAAGATTCTTTGCTCGACCAAACTTTAGTCAGGCTCCTGAACCTCCTCCTAGGTCCATCTGTGTATTGCCTTGTAAAATCTGGTTTTAGCAAAGAATCCTATTAAGGTTAGCAAAAACCCACCACCCTTGATTCTGGTCGCCCTGGGTATCTGATTGGGTTCCTGGGCTCCAGCACCCCCAAAGTGAAGTCTGACCACCCTGGCTTATCTTCAGCAAGAATCCTGTTGGATTGCTTTAGTCACAGTTCCCTTTATCTCTGATGTTTCCTCTTAGTAATTTTCCATCCACTGATCCCTACCTCCTTCCTTGGCTATTAAGTCCCACTTGCCCATATTGTATTCGGATTTGAGCCCAAACTCTCACCCACTGCAAAACCCCGTTGCAGTTGTCCCTATGCCTATTGCAATGATCCTGAACAAAGTCTTCCTTTAAGAAATGTCATTGAAAAATGTTTTCTTTGACACCAGGAATAGAAATCACTGGGAACTCCTAAGAGAGAGAAAGAAAGAAAATAAAGAAATAAGTGTCCAGCTCATATGATACACTTCTTAGGGACTCCTACGCAGATAATTCTTTTTTGTTTTATACCCTTAGTTCCCTACCCCCAATGGGGGCTTTCTTTCTTATATTATACCAGGATCTGCTTTTCAAAATTAGTCATCGGCCAGCTAGCCAATCAGTCAGTACATCAGTTGTTCACCCACTCAAGCAGCCAGCTAATCAGTTGTTCAGTGAACCGGTCAGTTAGGCAGCTAGTTTGTCAATTCATTTCTTACTTATGTGCTCACCTACTCACTCCCTCCATCTTTTACTTGCTCACTCACTCAGCAGCATCTTTTAGTAATTAGATCACCCACTCACCAACTAGCTAGCCCCATCAGCTGGCCAAGCACCTGTTTCTACTGGGGTGTAAGGTCTGACCAGAACATCCTTCCTGCCCTTAGGGAGCTTGCACTCTATTTGGGTGTAAAGAATCCCCACCCACAAAACACTCACAAACACACACACACACACACACACACACACATCCATATATAACACATCCAGGCATCAGGCCTCTTACAGGTAATGATGATTTAGCATAGATCTTAAAGGTTGAAGGAGTTAAGGGCAATAGTTGGGATAAACAGGGAGAGCTGCTTAAGAATCAACCTGAACTTCAAAAGAGGTTAGTCCAAAAAGCATACTAGGGCTGAACAGGTTCTATCTGTAAAGCCAAAATCTCTGACTATGCGTTTACCATTCTTTTCAGCTCATTCATTTACAAATCATCTACCTACTCATTCAGGCATCTATCTGTTTGTTCACATGTGTGCCGCAGATATATATGTTTGGCTCTCGTGAGGGGTAGATGATGAACACACGGATATGCAATGAGGGTGAAACAGCTTCCATCATCAAAGAGCTTGCATTTGGTGCTAAGTATATATACATTTTATGATTTATATGTATATCAAGTTAAACATTATATGAAAAGTACTCTAAATAGGTATAAATAAAAATCTGCATGTATGGTTTTCTTCTGGTGTTGGGCGGAAAAGTCTGTGGGTATTGAGCAGAGGAGGAAAGCACATCTTTTGGGAAAGACTAGGGAAAGGAGGCGCGGAGAAGTGGTATTTAGGATGGTTCCTGAAGATTGAATGTCACTGGGGAATTTCGGAGTAGGGCACCATCGCAGACTGAATGGTTTGAGGCAGAAAAGCACGGGGCAAGTTTTGGAAGCAGCAGTACTCCTGTCTGGGGCTGTGTTACGGAGTGGTGGGGACCGAGACAGGAATTACAGGTGGCATCAGCTCGCGCAGGATCTTTAAACAGTTTGTATCCCTTCCCCTTCGTCAAGTGCTTCAAGCACTCTCACTTGGACGTCCTGCACCCAGCTCCCTGCTTCAGCCTAACCAAGAAGGTGACTCTCCCTCTCACGACAGACACCATTGATCAAGTAAGGCACTCTTTCTGGTCCATCCTGAGTTCAGTCTCAACACCTGCAATTCACTATGAATCCCAGGAGGGTGAAACGAGTTTGCCTTCCCTGACCTAATCGTGCATTTACAGACATCAGCGCTCGATGTGACCTTAGAGATAATTGTGGCCAATCTCCTCATTTTGGAGAACAGGAAAATCGAGGCCCAGGAAAGTTAAGAGATGTGCTCAAGATCTCAGAGCCAGTGAGGGGTGAGGATTAACAGAGCTGTTTCCCTACTCCCTGAGCTCTTTCCCTGTGTCTCTAACTACAACTGCATCACACCAGAGGAAAGAGTGACTAGTGCTTCAGCTCCACTCAACTTCCGTGGGGCAGATCCTGGCAATCTTCCCAGAGATGGGCGATTTGGCCCCTCAGCCCCCTCCCCTGCCCTGCCAGTGTTCAGCTCCTATAGCCGGCAGTCTGTGGACATTCTCCTGCAGTTAGTCTCTCACCAGGCCCAGGACTTGTCTCCTCCTTTATAAAACATCTAACACTGGGTCTTCTAGAAACATATCATAGGGGGATGAGGGGTGGAGAAAGGAGATAAATTGACCACCTATTTCTGGAAATTCATCTTCTCATTCTTCTTTCTTCCTGGGACTACTTTTAATATTATCATACAGAATACCTACCATTAATGTCCAAACATCTTATTTGCAAACACATAAATTAGAGGGTGAAATGATTCATGTTACAAATGGACTTCCCATATTAAAAAAAGGGTCCCGAGGTCTCCTTAAGTAGTATCTTCTAAAGTGTTTGTTGACAGATGGTTAAGTAATTAGTGGAGGGAGAAACTCGAAACTAAAATGTTCTAAGCCATGACTGCTGGTTAAGTATCAACTAGAAATTAAGATAAAGCAAATATTACATGATTTTAAAAAATAAGATGCCACTTTCTCAGTTTTGAATGTTCCTTTTGCTGGACAAGCAGCTGAAATGCAGGGACCTTGGCGGCCCCAAACCTCCAACTGTGTCTCTACCAAGCACAGTCTTCCTCTCCTAAAAGCCTCTCACGATTAACCCAGAGCACTGTTTTTTGTCTTTTCTTGTTTCAGTCCTGGAAATGGTATAATAAATATGTTCCATTTATCTCCAGATGGAGCCGTCAACATCCCTTCTTGTCCCCAAAGCCCAGAGACAAAAGTGAAAATGTGTCTGGATGAAGAGTTAAGTTATTAGCATTGTCCCTGGCAGGTTCCCTCCCAGTACTCAGATCTCTGCTTCCCAGCTACCCCATTGTTCTCCTGCAGGGTGGGGCTGGCGTTTCTCAAGTTGACTCACCTCACCGTCAGAAATGAGAGTCCTGCCTGTGCCCTCCCCTCCCTGATGGGGTCACAGGCACATACCTGCTCTCAGGTGCGTGCTCCCTAAAGCAGTAAGATGCAGAGCCTGGCGTCCTGGTTTCAATGCAGCATGGTCCTTTGAAGATGAGAGAGCAGAAGCAGAACTCAAGATTGGCCAGGCGACAGACTGGTGGCTCGGCTGCAGTGGTGGGGGTGGGATCAGGGACCACAGAGTGGCCATTCCTCATAGCTCCTCAGGGCCTGTCATATGTGGAGGGGCTGTTGACATGGGGTGATTTGAGGGGTGCCAGAAAGTCTCCCCTCCTCCTTTGACAGCATAATCCATTGCCCCAGCCCATCAGGGTGTTTGGAAATCAGCTAGTACCGATTTAAGAGACTTGAGTCCTCCCTCCCTTCTGGATTCCAGGTCTAACCACCATCCAAGCCACAGTTTTCTCATCTATAAAGTGTATAATACAATTAGCTTTCTTCATGGAGTATTGTGAAAACTGTATATCGAGGTGCTTGGTTAGGTGTAATGACTAATAAAAATGCACCTGTGCCTGGCGGTGTGGGGCAAGGGATCAGTTAGTGTCTCTTAGAAGAGGGAAGGAAGGAGGACAGGCTTGGTGGGAAGGAGAGGCAGCGGGGTTGCAGGGAGGGAAGCGAGAGGAAGACGGGGCAAGAAAGAGGTGGAGAACACCGGAACCAGCTTCCTTATTAGTCGTCAATGTAGCCTCTGCTAAGAAGCTGCCCAGTGTTTTGTCTGAGAACAGCTATGACTTCAGAAGACCTGTGATCCAGCCCTGGCTTTCACATTAGCCCTGTGTGACCTTGGGCAAAGCATGGTCTCATTCCAAGTCTCAATTTCCTTCTCTATAAAATGGGGATAAATGGCCGACAGGGCAGTTGAGTGCCAAGGTGAAGGCCATGATGTGTTGAATGCACACACGGTTGATTGAGTCTCAGATACCGATGATCTGGCGCACGGGACCCCTTCAAGGACAGCCAAGTGCAGGTCACTGGACTATCCTCTGAGAGGACAGTTGCGTGATAAGCCAAGTTTTATCATGAGACAGAATTCTTCAAAACTAAGCAGGAGCCTTTTGTTGTTAAAGTAAGAGGCCAGTGATCAGTTTGGGAAAAATAAGGAGGACTAAAGTTCATTCCAGAGAAGCCACGAGGGTGACTGAGACACGAGGGATGGAGCTGCCCATCCATTCATAGGCAACGCACACATACGGGCACCTTCTCAGTGCCGGGCATGTGGGCACGCCGTGCTTGTGCCCGGGCCCGAACTGTCTTCCCGCATGTTTCCCTAGGGGAGAGTTTGGTTGGGAAGAGCACAGAGGAGTGTGAGGGCGGAAATGAGGGGTATAGGTGAAGAGGGTGTCCGCTGTGGAGAGGAAGTGCAGAATCCCAGAGTATCACATTCTTCACACTGATAGGCTCAGGAGGAAAACAGAGAGAAGGCCTGGCCTGGAGGGGAAAATTAAGGGACCGTTTAACTTTTAAGTGAGGCTGACCCTGAAAAACGAGCAGCATTCTGTCTACATGTGACAGAAGGCTCAGAGAGGGTTGTTAGTCATGGTCCCCACCCAGGGACAGTCACTGGTGCACCGCGAAGATGCTGGCTGCTGTGATGCAGTGGAAATGAGCCCTGGGCCAGGGCCCCCACCCAGCTCCACCCCTGCTAGCTGCATGTTGTCGAGCAGGTCATTTAACTTCTTCGGGTCTGCTTTTTTAAACTGTAAAATCGATTTACACTACACAGCAGAATTGTCATGAGGATTAAATGAGGCAAGGAGTTTTAAAAATACTTTGGAAAGTACTTTGAGGTACTCCTATTATTTCTGAGGCAGTCTCACACTTTGCTCTAACCATGGCAGAAATGAGCTCTTGGGCAGGGTCCTGAGGTTTGGGGCCGTGGGCTGAAGGTGCATCAGCCTCTGCAGCAGGCCTGCGTTTCCCCATCCCAGGGCCTGGGAGGCCACAGTGAGGACCAGGTCTCCATCTTCCCATCTGCTCAGGGCCCTGAGGAGGGTGGCTAGGCTTAGCAAATAAAAATAGAGCCTTTCCAAATGCAAATCAAAACCACAGTGAGGTGTCACTTATCCCCAGTGAGACTGGACTTTATCGGAGAGCCCCAAAACAATAGATGTTGGCGTGGATGCAGAGAGATGGGAACACTCATATACTAATGGTGGGACTGCAGACTAGTGTGGCCTCTGTGGAAAGCAATATGGAGATACCTTAAAGAGATATAAGTAGAATTACCATTTGATCCAACAATCCTATTGCTGGGTGTCTACCCAAAAGAACAAAAGACACTCTATAAAAAGGACACCTGCACCCGAATGTTTATAGCAGCACAATTCACAATTGCAAAGATGTGGAAACAACCCAAGTGTCCATCAATACAGGAGTGGATTAATAAACTGTGGTATATGTATACCATGGAGTACTATTCAGCTTTAAGAAGCAGTGGTGATATAGCACCTCTTGTATTCTCCTGGAAAGAGCTGGAACCCATTCTACTAAGTGAAGTATCCCAAGAATGGAAAAACAAGCACCACATGTACTCGCCATCAAATTGGTATTAACTGACCAACACATAAGTGCACATATAAAAATAACATTTATTGGATGTCGGGCAGGGAGGACACAAAGAGTGCCATGCGCACCATCCGGGGAATGGACGCTCTTGAAGCTCGGACTTGGCGGAGGAGGGGGGCAAGGTCAACATACATAACCTAAGCATCTGTACCCCATAATATGCTGAAATAAAAAAAAAATAGAGCCTTTCCAGCTAAACTTGAATTTCAGATGAATAAAAAGTAATTTTTTAGTATAAGTATGTCTCATGCAATATTTGAGACATGTTTATATGTTTAAAAAATTCCGTCAGGGCCAGGCACGGTGGCTCATGCCTGTAATCCCAGTTCTCTGGGAGGCCGAGGTGGGCAAATTGTTTGAGCTCAGGAATTCAAAACCAGCCTGAGCAAGAGCGAGACCCCATCTCTACTAAAATTAGAAAGAAATCAACTGGACAACTAAAAATATATAGAAAAAATTAGCCGGGCATGGTGGCGCATGCCTGTAGTCCCAACTACTCAGGAGGCTGAGGCAGGAGGATCACTTGAGCCCAGGAGTTTGAGGTTGCTGTGAGCTAGTATGACGCCATGGCACTCTAGCCCAGGCAAGAGAGTGAGACTCTGTCTCAAAAAAAAAAAAAAAAAATTCTGTCATTTATGTAAAAGTCAAATTTAACCGAGTGTCCTATATTTTAGACGGCAGGCCTACCACAGAGACCAGATTCTAGCCCATCCTCTTTGACTTCCACGAGTTCCCCTCAGCAGCCCCACTGGCTGGCAGGCGGGGGCAGCGCCAGCATGTGTGGGGGCTCTGTTCACACTGTTTCCTGCTAGTGCTCCAGGGGAGCCTCATAGAACACTGTGGGAATGGTTCCCCTGGAAGAGGAAACACATTGGGCATTTATATTGGGGAAGAGGCCAGGATGGGGGGGAATGGCATCTGTGGCCAGACATAGACTTCTCCCTCTATAGTGTTTAGGAGTCTGGGTTCTTCAAAGCATTCAAATCTGAGTTCCAATCAGAGTTTACTACCTACGTGATCTCTCTCAGCCTCACTTTTCTCATCTGCAAAATGGTAACAATGACATTTGCTTTAGGAAGGCTATAAAGATAAAATGAAACAGGCATGAAGGACGGTCTCAATCTTAGACACACAACGAGTGTTCAATAAATGGCAGCGATTAGCAGCAAAGGAATGTTCATAGTTTTATCAGAATTGCCCCAAGCCCGATTTATCCCCACTTCTTCCTCCTTCTTCAACGTTTCTTAGAACTCTCAATCTGAAAATAGCTCCTTAGATTGTTCCATTTTAAAAAGGTCTCGAACCCTTGAGTTTGAGCAAACCCCTTCAGTGGGTGAAATCAGCTCAGGTACAGGGACTCAGTGCTGAAAATATCTAGTGGGTGGTTTTCATCAAAACAGGCCAGTAAAGCAAGTCCCTGGAGGAAGTGCAGGTGGGAGAAGTGGGTGAGGAATTCCCTGGCAGGTGGTTATCAGGACCACGCCAAGTGCCCGGGGCAGGTTGGGGGCCCTTATATAGGTTCCAGAAGTGGCTGCCCATTGACCTGTGCTCAGCCGGTTCTCCTAGGGTCCAGCGTGCTACCTCTGGTAAGTGGGAACACATCCATTCTGGGATCTGCTGGGCTCATTCCTTCTCCTCTAATTGCCTTGAGCCGCTAGGTCAAGCTCCTCTTCCATCCTTGGGTAATCGGGGAAGTGACGTAAGCCTCCTGACACTTATGGAAATGTCACACTAATTGTTACCTAGGAAGTTCGATCTCCATTGCACACCATGGCTGGGCATGACTTATTTTCCAATTCTGGGTTTGACTCCCCAGCAAGAGAATTTTTCTCATTGAAGGGAAGATATTTAGAGCTCCAGCATTTTGTAGCAATTCTGAGCCCCCTATAAAGCTTTCTCATGCCCTATTCTGCCTTTGGGCCCTACCAGCGAGCTTTCAACTTTGCATTTAGGTTTCCAGAAGGAGGCGTATTGAATATGTATTCTACACTATGCAGCTCCCATGCCCCACTATGCTGGTTGCCACCTCTCCATCCTGAGGCCTGTACTTCCCACTTGTAATCACTACTTAGAAGATGAGAAATGCTGCCTGCAAAGAAGGCCAGAGACATCAGAGCTGAGAAGGCCTCAGAGACCTTCCAGACCAGCAACCTCCAAATTAGTCCAGAGAAGGCAGATTACCCAGACATGTGCCTGGCTGGTGAGGGGCAAGTTTGGACCTAGAACCTATGCCTGAGTGTTCTGGATTGGTGCTCTCTTCTTTGAGCCAGGCTGCCTCTTGGGTCCTTTGCCTCCCAATTCTTCATGGGGACGCTGGGACCACTCTCTTACAGCCACATTGATAACCTGCCTTAGCATCCCACAGGGATGGAGTCAGGGTGGAGGAGGGATTCGAGCTCAGACTTCTGCATTCCTGGTACACCCCTTCTCCAGCCCCATCACCAACACACCACGACACTTCTCTCTAGGACAGAGACTGCCCTTGTCCTCTTCCTCATGCCCCTCCATCCATTATCCAAGGTAGCCAGTTGACATTGCCCAGATCCGTCAGCTAAGATTGCATGCTTTGACCTTGTAAAATATCTAGGCTACCTTTTCATCCTCAGCTCAATGCTCCATCTTATTTCTTGGTAAAACCAAGAAATAAATCATATATTCAGGTAAGTCAGGTGGTGATGGGAGGATGAAGAAATATAGGAAATCCAAATAGCATAGAAGATTGAAGAAAGAGAGAGAAAGATCACAATGGGTGTGTGTGAATTAATCCATTAATCAATTTGAGGCTGCTAATCACGTATCATGTCCTTAGCAGTTGGAGGAAAACACTCCTCTAGGAATCAGAGGGAGGAGAGGTAGGAGGAGTCTTTCTCATGGCACCTCTATGCGGTTTCCTTCAGGCTCACCTGTTCCTGGAGCAATGTCTTCCCAGCAGCAGCAGCAGCAGCAGTGCCCACCCCAGAAGGCCCAGCAGCAGCAGGTGAAGAAGCCCTGTCAGCCACCCCCTGTCAAATGCCAAGAGACGTGTGTACCCAAAACCAAGGATCCATATGCGCCCCGGGCCAAGAAGCAATGCCCACCCAAGAGCACAGCCATTCCAGCCCAGCAGAAGTGTCCCTCAGCTCAGCAAGCCCCCAAGAGTAAACAGCAGTGAGGAGGGACTGGAGATCACCGCCTGTCCGCCATCCAGGCTGCCAGATGGACGGAGCTTTCTCTTCTTCCTGCTCCCCTTTCCTCCAGCTCCAGGATCTGCCTCACTCTCCCCCTTCCTCCTGCTCAGGGTGCAATGAAGCGTTGTAAGGCTTTCTTCCCATCGAGGTTCCCATCACACACACCACCTTGGCCCCAAGGCTTCTTCTATACCCAACCCTGACACTCTCCCGGGTAGGAATGAAAGTGAACTCATCCTCTTCGATCTCCAGCCTGGCCATGACTAAGGTCCCTCCATGTCCCAAAGCAAGGAAAGTATCTGGACTTCTGGGGCTCCACCCTGATGAGTGGGGACACCAGAGGCCAATGCACAGCTTCTGCATCATTCCCTTCCCCAAAGTCCCCTCTTTGGGCTTCTCTCCTATTTTCTCCACTAATAAATTTGTGATTCAGGTAATAAATTTGTCTGTTTCCTGGACTGATTGTCCCTGCCCACTTTCAGCACCATTCTGTGATCCATTCATCAGTCCGGAGGGAATATTTTGGTAAGCCAGTGTGCAAGTGCACGTGTGCCGGGAGTTCAGGGAGTCGCTTTTACACTAACAGGTGACGGTCAGATCCTGACACATTACATTATTATTAATGTAATTATTGTAATTATTTTATTAATGAAACCTAAAATTACTTGTGTATTATAATTCACTTTTATGCATTTAATTTCCCTATTAAATTATGAGCCCTTGAAGCACAGGGGTCTTGTTGATCTCGCTATCCCAAAAGGCACAATGATTGGCTTTTCAAAAGCACAGGAGAAAGAACCTCTGTTTCTGAGTGGAATAGGACAGCTTGTGGCAAGCCAGCAATCTAGTGTACATCTAGACCAAATTTGTAGATTATCTGCACACACCTAAAAACCCTATGACTACTCCAGACAGAGAAGAACCTCAGAGAGATGAGGAAAAAAGTGTTTGTCCTAGGGTAATTTGCTCATTCTGGGCATGAGAAGAATTAAACCTGAGCTTCCCACTGTGGAGGACCCTTGCCGGGGACAGAGAAATCAGGAGAGTTTATGGATGCTTTGTGGGGCTTCAACCAAATGGTTGATTTTCCACTCAGAAAGCTTAATGAATTCTGGGGATGGTCAGGTCAGGACACTAAATACCTAAACAGAAAGTCTCTGAAAAGTAGAGTAGAGTTTTTAGTAGGTTTATGAGACAATGAATGGAGTTTGCAACCTGCCAGGGGGAAGGGCTCTGGGGAATACACCAGATAGAGGATTTAAAACTGTAAGGTCGGGGAAAGTCTGATTTGTTAAACGGAAGTCAAAACAGTGGTCATCGTTGGGGAGAGTCTTGACTGGAAGGGTCTGTGATGGAGCTTTCTGGGATTCTGGAAAAGTCCTCAATCTTGTGGGTGATTACATGAGTGCACATGCATATCAAAAAAACACTGAGCTGGTTCGTGCATTTTTCTTTTTGTTACTTTAACCTCAACAAAAATAGAAATGCCATTAGAGCAGTGTCAATTACCTTAAATAAATTTAATGAAAGATATGACACTTATATCAAAAATATAAAATATTATCGAGAGAAAATAAAAGACAACTAACAAACGAAGGGATGTGCCATGTTCTAAAGACGATTTGGTAGAGATATCAATGATCTTTACATTGATCTAACATATGCAAATTAAAAGGAAAGTGTGATACCACTACGTAATCCAGCATATTGGCTAAAATTAAAAAGACACAATACTAGGTGTTGGTGAGGCTATGGATAAACAGGAATTTTTGTAAACTGCTGATGGGAATATGAATTGGACAACCATTTACAGAGCACTACTGGGCAGTATTTTCTAAAGTTCAGCATCTGCAGCCCATTCCAGCAATTTCACTCTTTATTGTATACACAGTGGAAATGTGTACATATGATTGCTAAAACATACGTGTATTTTTAGTACCAGTGTTTGTAGTAAACTCAATTAAAAATACCCCAAATATCCACTAACATTAGGATGGATAAATAAATTGTGGTATTTTTATACAATGGGACACCACAAAACAATGAGATTAGACAAACTACATTACATAATGTGGACGAATTTTACAAACATAATCTTAAAGGAAAGAAAGCAGACATTAAAAGAACATATCATATGATTCCATTTATTTATGTTAAATCAGAATTAAGTCAGAAGGTGAGCTTTACAGGGGTATGGCAAAGTTTGTGCCTTTATCTGGGAGCTAATTAGACAGATGTGGTCACTTTGTGAAAATTCATTGAACTGTATGCATTTTCTTGCGTGATATTATATTTCCAATTTTTTTAAAAAGTTTACATAAATTTAAAAAGTACTCAGATAATCTGCCATCCTGATTGAACAAACGATTTTTTCACTATTAATAAATGAGCTCTTTCTGTGCATATGTCACCAATTTATTAACTCATCGTATATTCAAACCTCCTCCACAACATGTCATCAAAATTAAGACATTTCTGTTCTTCTGAGGAAAGGAGAGTATATTTTCAAAGCCTCTAAACACTGCAGTGGGGGAGGGATAGCTCACCACACCCTCCTCTGCCTGTCCTTCCTTCTCACCATCTCACTTGCCTAAAAAATTCTCTCCACCCCAGAAACAAAACAATGCCCCACCTGATCCAAGTTTATTATACAAATCTGACTAGCTCAAATTCCCTGCCACCTCTTCTTCTGGCCGGGAGGCCCTCAAAGGCAACATGACCAGGTCTGAGATCTGCACTAGAGCTGTTCTGACGTTCAGTTTCCTGAGCGAAGGGAGCAAGAGCTCTGCAGTCAGACTGAGCAGAGCTGAGGCTCAGCTGCCCCGTTTCCTAGCTGTGTGATTGCATCCAGTCATATGTGAAAGGCTGCAATGGTTTAATTACAATTATTTGTATCATTTTTGTGAGGATTAGCAATAATATCTAGAAGGTGGCTGGATATAGTATATGTTTACTGAATGATTGGTCTTATTATCATTTATAGCTGGAAAATGCAACTGCCAAAGCATTAACTAAGGATATTTTTCTGCCTCGAAGGTGCCCTATTTAACCAGGTCTTTTCACCCTGGCTCAGGAATAATGGTTATCTGTTTCCCAGCCTGGGGAGAGCCCTGGATTGGGAAAGAAGACTTGAGTTCTGGTTCTGGCTCTACTACTGAATAGATCTGTGACTTTGAGCAAGTTCTTTAACCTCAGTTCTTTATCTATAAAATAAGAGGTTGAATTGGATGCTTTCTCCTTGTGCTAAAATTCAGTGGATCCATGAATTCTTTGGGGCTTTTGCATTTTTGTGGATCCTGTTCCCTACCCCACCCTCTCCACCTCCACTGGGGTTGATCTGGTGATTTCCTAATAAGCAGATCACAAGTGTTTGGGGTATGAGCAAAGTCCAGAGAATGAGTGAATGAAGGAATGAATGAATGAAGATCAAATTCCATGAATAATTTCAGACTATGGTAACCAGAAAATCTAAAAAAGAAGTGGCAACTGTGAGTTTTAGGTGATTTTTAAAAGTAAAGATTTATCTTGAATTACACAGATGAACAGGGGAAGGGGGAGGCAGTAAAGAGGGACCAGGATATGCAAAGTGTGCCACTTTGGCGTAAAGATTATTTTCACTGAAGGTAGTTAACAATTAGCAGATACATGAAGGGTTCCCTGCTCTCCCCTTATCTGCCTAAAAGCAGAGCCCGGTTCTTCCTTAGTGAGATGGCACATATTTCTCCCCTCTCCTGACCAGGGTGAGGACAGCAACCCTTATCACAGGACATGGAGAGCTCCGGAACGAAGATGAGTCTGCATGAACAGACCTTACCAGAACGACCCTTATCTTCCATGAGTTCCCCATATATTCCCTACTCACTTTCCCACAGTGTATCACCTCTTGAAGCCCAAACCCTCTAAGTGTCCATCAATACAGGAGCAGATTAAGAAAGTGTGGTATATGTATACTATGCAGTTCTACTCAGCCGCAAAAAACATTGGTGATCTAGCACCTCTTACATTATCCTGGATAGAGCTGGAGCCCATTCCACTAAGTGAAGGATCACAAGAATGGAAAAACAAGCAGCACATGTACTCATCATCACATTGGTATTAACTGATCAACACTTATGTGCACATATGGTGGTAACATTCGTCAGGTGTCGGGCAGGCGGGACGAGGGAGGACGGGATGGGTATGTTCACACCTAATGGGTGTGATGAGCACCGTCTTGGGGACGGACACACTTGAAGCTCTGACTCGGGTGGGGCAAAGGCAACATATGTAATCTAAACATTTGTACCCCCGTAATTGCTAAAACAAAAAATAAATAAACAAACAAATAAATAAATAAAAAGAAGGGTATATAAGCTCCCAAGTCTAACTACCTGTTTAGGTTTTTGCTTCTTTTCTGCAAAGCTCCTATGCATGTAAAAATATTAAAATCAATAAAAATGTTATGCCTTTTCTCCTGCTGATCTTTTTGTCAGTTAAATTTGCAGGACCCCACCACTGAAACTAAGAGAGTAGAGGAAAAGATTTCCTCCTCAACAGCAGAAAGCTATACTTTGTTATTACTTTGGGACTCCAAAGGTCATGATTCCGCCCTGCCAGAAGCTCTTTGGAGGTAGGAAGTATGGGCCTTCAACCCACCTAAGTCTCCCTACCACACGCACGCCCAGGAAGGTGACACAGGATCATCTCCTGGCTCCAGGCTACTGGCTCCAGGACCAGCCCTGCCAAGCCAGCCTGGGCCTGTCCTTTGATGATTCTCTGGCTGGGAGGGTGAGGTTCAAGGGTGTGTGGAGGTACTTAGCCTTCCTTGGCTGGGACTTAATTGCTTCCCAAGGCTCCCAATATCCTCAGGCCAAACACCCACATCCATCAGCATCTAGTTGCGTCAACATCAATATCTGCCCAGACACCTTAGCACCCACCTGTACCTCCTTCCACCTGGAGGAGTGCACAGGACTGGGACTCTCCAGATGGAATCAGGTCCTGGAATTGAGATATTCTGTCCAAGCAGTGATATGCAACTATGGTTTTATCTGGGGACTTTTTAAAAATCAACTGATTAAATAAAATTCTGTAATGGAGGCAAGACATGGATTTTTTTTTTAAGATGCCAAATGATATCAATTGAAATCAAGTCTTTTTCTAAAAAAAAAAAAAAAAAACCATTGCGTTTAGAGTTCAGTGTTTCCCAACTTGTTTGATCATAAAAACCACCTGATGTACACTTTAGAAATGCAGACCCCCAGGCCCTTCCCTTAGCTATTTCTATGTCATTAGGAGGGAGAAGTTGTTATTTTTAGCAAGCATCCCAAATGATTATTATGCTTAGGTCAGTTGGTGAAACACTCCCACTGATGGGGATTGGACTCCAGAAGCACATAGAATGTTGTCTGTGTCCCTACTATACTTCACAAAGCTGGGACTTCATGTTTGACATTTGACTGTCTTTAAGCAAATATGTGTTAAATGAGTGACTTATTGACTACTTCAAAAATGAAGAAAGTGATGGAAATTTCTGTGTCACTGCAGATGAGTTTTTAATAATATAGGTAGTTCATACCTAAGGAGATGAGCACTTGATATTTATTATCCATCGACTATGTTCTAATCACTATAGTAGTTGTCTTACATATGTAATCTTATTTAATAGCACTCCAAAAGCAAATGCTGCAGGTAAGATAAACTGAGACTGATAGAGCCTTCAGAGTCACAGTGCTGGATTTGCATGTTGGCCTTGACATCTATTTGTCATGTAAACTTGGGCGAGTGACTTATTTTTGATGCTTCAGCTTCTACATCTATAGAATATGGGTTTAATGATCTGTCCCTTGCACTGCTCTTGTGAGGATTAGTGCGTGACACTCTGTAGGAACTAACTAAATGGTAGCTCTCATTATTAGCAAACTTTGCCAATATCACACAGCACAGCTAGTAAGGACCAGAATCAGGATTTGAAGCCAGGACTTTATCTTTCCCAACCTGTGATCTATAGAGGCTACTCTGCACTATAATGAAGTTTGCTTTCAGAGGTGGACCAGAGACTGAGCAGGCACAGCTGAACAAACAAGAGAAGGGACCAACAACTGCACAAACAGTAGCACCTCCAGTGGGGTTTCGGATTCTCTGTAGAAAACTTTCAGCCATGTGCTTGGGCCTGTGCCCCTCAACAGCACAGGGGCAGTGAGTGACGAGAGGGAGAGCACACCTGTCTGAACCATCCCAGATTCCAGTACCCACTGCTTAAAAATGTATCTGTCTGTGTCTCGTGAGCATCCATACTCACAGAAACTCTATCTGTAATGGAAGATAGACAATTGATCAGCTCGGATGTATGAGAACACCAGGATCCAGTCAGTTTCTCTCCTAAGAGTAGCCTGCTAGCTGATGGAGTGCCCCATGCTTGTTAAGGGACTGGATCCTGGCACATCAGACCTTTATGACCTCTTGGGAGAGTTACTTAACGCTTCTCTGTCTCAGTTTCCTTACCTAGGGCCATACCCAGATCATTGCGTGATCACCAATAACTTTAGCCACCTCCTGTGCCCCCACTCATATAAAGCATGCACTGTGCAGTCATGGTCCCTATCCAGTGACTCAAGGTATAATTTGGTAAACATGTAAACCTGAGAGTGAAGCAGAAAAAATGAGGGGCAATAAAGCAATCACAAAGGCCAAGAATATTGTTCCACTGAGGAAGAGTGCCTGCCCTTCGATCATCTCTTTCTCTCTCTCTCTCTCACACACACATACACACACACACACACACACACAGACAAGCACACAGAGCAAGCAGAAAAAAGGGAAACTACAGTCAATGGGAAGTTTCATCTGATTTCAAGTGGAAGAAGAAGAAAGAATGAGACAAATTAGCAAGAATAGTTATGTAAGACATATTTAGCCCATTCATCCTAACAACTTTTGAAGCGTCATTTCATGTAATCTTTACAGCAATCCTGTGAAGTGGAATTTAAAGTTCTCCTTTTAAAAATAAGGACATTAAAGTGCAGAAAGACTAGGCAACTTGCTCAAGATTATCCAACCAATAAAGGCCCTGAAGCAACTGGGCCAGACATTAAGCCTCAGTCCTTTTTACCCGCCTCAAGCGAGAGAAGCCAGGTTTAAATTTGCATTCATCCCTCCACGGACTGGGAGGAGAGAGGAAGGGAAGAGGGTGTGGTGTTTCTTCCTCCTTTTTTCTGCTGTTTCTCAAAGGCGGACCCTGTGTGTTATACTTTTTTTTAAAAAAAATCATCATGGCCTGAATTGAGCAGCTGACATTCTGGTGTCCCCAGATGCTTGAGGCGATTGGAGAAGGGGGAAGGTAAAAATCTCTTATTACTGTATGTTTGTACTCGGAAGCTGGGTTCAGAGTATCCAGGGCCTGAGACAAGTTGGGTGGTACCAAAGGACAGAGGAGCAGGGAGTAGGTTGCTCCAGGGCTGAGAATCCCACACACACAGCATCGGGTTCTGCCTGGAGCCTCCTGACTCAGGAGCTCCTGAGAGGGGATTTGAAGAGGGGGGCCTGGGCCCAAGCCTGGAGGAGAGCGGAAGTGAGGAGAGCGGCGTGGTGGTGGCACTGGCACCAGCCCAGAGCGAGGTGGGGCACTAAAGAGGCTGGCAGTGGAGCAGACGGGTGGGGGGCGGGGGCAGCAGAAGCGTCCTCTGCCCTTTGCTGAGCCCTCACGTCCCTTCTCAGCCAACCCCAAAAGCTCCAGCACAAGGGAATGTTTCTCTTACTAGGAACTCATCAGCAGTTCTCAAAGCAGTCTCTACAAATAATGCCATTCACTCATTCGCCCATTCATTCATTCATCCAGCCAGCCAGTCAGTCTGTAATTGCCCGTCACCCACAGCTCCTACACGCCAGGCACCGTGTGAGGACGGGGATGGATGTGGACGAATGGCTTTGGGGACACTGGGGGCTGACCCTGGACTCAGGTTCATGGGAGGTGGCCCAGCTGTGGGGCCAGCAGGTGCTCCGCAAACACCTGCTGTTTGGGGAGTGGAGGGGCGAGACGAAGAGGAGGAACCATCCACACACCTGAGTTTTAAGGGTGATTTGGATTTTCCCAAGGCCACACCTCGTAACAGATTGTGTGTTGAGTGCAGTTCTGAATCAGTGACCTCAGTTTCATGTTATGTTAATCATAGGAAATTGCTGGTGTGAACATTCAGGGAACCCCAGAAAAGAGAAGTCCCATGGCAGGTAGATCTTCAGAATCCGCCCCTCACGGAGGGAAGGCATACCTGGGCAGGTACTCGGAGGCTGGTCATCTGCTGCCCTGCCCAATATCTTCACTGGTCAGACACCACGGTCTTGTCACCATGCCACCCTGAGACCTCCCCCAGAGTCAAAGCAACTCAGATTCAAAACAGGCATGTTGGCATTTGGCCTTTTCCGTCCTCTCTTGGACTCTGGTCCACGGAGTGATAAAAAACTGAAAATTTTCCACCTTTGCCAGTTCATGCCCATCCTGTTTTTAAGCAGAGCTAGAACCACCTACTGTTTATCCCAGAGCCATTTCAGATGTTAACAGCTGTATTCCCACTTAAGCGGATTCATCTTAGCCACAGGTAGGGCACACCCACGAGGCAAGGCTCTTTCTGTCTCCTGCCATGGCTGCTCAGGGACAGCCTTGCCAGAGCCATGGGTGTACCCAGCTATAAGCCAGGAAGGCTAAGCTCCCCTTTCTGCCTTTAATCACTTTCCCGCCTGCGCTTAATTTCCTCCATAGACATTCATTCGGGAGTAGCAACGGACTAAAACAAAGAAGAACATAGGATTTTTGTGTAGAATTCTTTTCCTCCTGGGGTTTGTTGATTGACCTTGGGTGAGTTATTTCACCTCTTGTGGCCTCAGATTCCCAATCATCCCTTGAGGAGTATGGACTAAAGGCTCACCAAGATGCACAGTCTCAGTGGCTCTGAACAGTGCTGTTTCTCTCACTATGAGGAGTTCCAGGTCTGTCGGGACAGTGGGCTTCCTTCTCAGAAAGCTTCTCCAATAACAGATATGACTGGCACATGTCAGGGACCCCATTAATATTTGTTGAATGAGTGAGGAAACACACATTACTGCGGCAATGCCGTTGGTTTGAGTGAGCATAG
Source organism: Avahi laniger (assembly GCA_963575035.1). NCBI lineage: Eukaryota > Metazoa > Chordata > Mammalia > Primates > Indriidae > Avahi > Avahi laniger. The sequence goes on along the minus strand of CAUYSK010016345.1, from coordinate 16,856 downwards.
CTCTGACCCTCGGAAAGCCCCCAGGAGACCCAGAGCCAGAGAGGGGAGGAAAACCTTGCAGACAGCAGGATCTCCGGGCATCAAGGGCGGAGCCGGAAGCCCGCAAGACGTGGGGGGATTTCGACACTGAAGATTCCATGACTGGCAGAGTGAGGGGAGGTAGTTAGAAAAGACTTCCCGTTTCCGGGGGTGGGGGAGGCAGTCTAGCCCTGTTAGAAAGGAGGAAAGGGCCACAGTCAGGTGGCTGGGTGGAGTGAAGGGAAAAGTTTATCCCAGAAAAGGGGTTAGTCCTTTTAAGTCCCTGAAGTAGGAGAGGGGTAAAGGCGTGGCTGGTGAAAGCAAAGCAGGTTTTCCCAGATTAGCAACCAGTCAGGAAGGGGTGGAGCTGGGGTCGGGGCAGGGGGGTTAAGCAAATTATTCTGAATGTGTGGGGTTCAATGGGGTTAGGAGAAAGATGGGGGAATGAATGGAGAGGTCTTGGACCCCCAGACAAGGAGTCTATTATCAGTCAATCCCGTTGTCTCTAGCTTCCACGTTCCCTAAGGCAGACAAGGAGTGCACGCCTGGGCTCCTCTGCTCCCTTTCTCTTCCCAGCTGTTCATGTGCCCTGGTATTCTGTCCCATAGAATGGAGACAACAGTCTCAATGTCAAAGACAGCAGGTGACAAGGCCTCAAAGGACTCTGATCCCTCCAGGGTTAACTCATTAAATCCTCCAGGAAGCCTGCTGCTCCCCAGCACAAGCCCTGCACCTGGGTCTGAGCAGGAGGGTGGCAGTGAGGATTAGATCCAGGTGACATCATTGTCAGCCAGCCAGGCCAAGAAATATCAGGTGGGTGGTTTTCATCACAAAAGCTGAGCCAACGGGCGATGAGGGGGGGAGTGTGAATCACGGGTGACAGGTGAGGAAGGAAAACAGAGCACCTGGGCGATACTATTTCCTTGAGGCAGGGCTCATCCATCTTATAAAAGCCAGCTGGCCATTGCCTTCACACCAGACCCAAGCGACCAGACAGCCCGTCCTTCTCTGTGTACCAGGTGAGTCTCTGATTGCAACCAATCTGAATTCTTATTTATTTTTTTTTATTATTGGAAGCTGGATAAAGGCAGGCATGTATAAGAGGGTCGATGCAGGGTATCAGAGTTAGAGAGTAGAGGAAGGTCTTTAAGGAAAAGTATGGTTTGGGTTTGAAGGGACCTTAGGGGTGGTTGGGTTGGCACCTCAATAGACAGCCATTGGACTGGGGCTGGGCAGGGGTGGAGACATGCCAGTGCCCACCAGAGGCTCACAGCAGGGCTAGGGCACAGGCTCAGGCCCAGAGCACCCTCAGCAGCACCACAGTCTCCTCTGGTATGATACTTACAGAAATTCTCATTCATTAGACAGATCTCCACTGAGCACTTCTTATATTTAAGGCAGTACACTAGGCACTTTGGGTAAATCAGACCAACATGAAACCAATTCAACAAACTTACAACCTAGCAGGGAAGGTAAATAGATGCACTTAAAGTGATGAAACGTGAGGTAGATAGTGGCTGGCATGGGAGGAAGGGGCAGGGAAGGGCGGTGCAGTTTTGGGGAACACTGCTCCAAAAGAGCCTCCCAGTGGGGCAGGAGATGTGAGCTATGGCGGAGGAGTATTTGGACAAGCAGAGGTGGGAAGGACAGCATTCAGAGGGGGCTATGTGAGGAAAGACAAGGAGCAAAATCATTGGGGTTTAGATTAATACAGAGCCATCCCGTAAGTCACAAGTCAGCCTATGAGGCAGGAGGAGTGAGTAGACGGCAGTACTTCCTATGCCGCCACTTTCCAAAAGGCCTAATACGTGGGCCTCAAGTCCCTCCCAGAAGCCGGCTTCCTTAGGGCATTTTTCAATGACGGATGTAACATGTCTGGGGACAAAAGGGAGCTGAGGAAAAAACCCCACTGAAATAGAGCAGAACAAACTGCCTTTCTTGAAAAGGCCCAGAAATTATCAAAGAATATTTTAGTTTCCAATTTAGTGGTACAGTGAGGGGATAAGAAAGCCTCTGTCTTTTAAAAGGGGCCTGAAATTAAATCTATTTGTCATTGACCTTGACTTCTTCCCTGTTTAACTGAATCACTGAGTCAGCTTTTCTGTCCCTACAGAAAGCCACCGTTGAAGCATGAGTTCCCAGCAGCAGAAGCAGCCCTGCGCCCCACCCCCTCAGCCTCAGCAGCAGCAGGTGAAACAGCCTTGCCAGCCTCCACCCCAGGAGCCCTGCCACCCCAAGGCGCCCGAGCCCTGCCCCTCAACGGTCACGCCACCACCAGCCCAGCAGAAGACAAAGCAGAAGTGACGTGGTCCACAGCCATGCCCCTGAGGAGCCAACCACCGGATGCTGAGCCCCCATCCCACTCTGCTCACGAGTCCCATTTGCCTGTTGACCTTGCAATTAGCATGCTGTCACCCTGAGTCATAATCCCTCCCTCTTTGTACCTCAGAAAAGGTGTCTTTTACCCTCACTCTGGAGGTTTCCTGAGCTTGTGAATAAGGCAGAAATTCTCACTGGGTGAGCTGGTCTTCCAGTTGCTCAGGGTTCATCTGAAGAGGGCTTTGGGGATGGATCAGGGGAATGTTCCCTGTTCTTCTCCCAATAAATAACTTTAAACTCCATGCCTGGTTGTGTATGTCATTGGCTGATTCAACTTTCATTGCCACCTCAGTGTGAAGTGAGAACTAAGTCAGTGAAGGCTGGTTGTGAGGTCTATAGCCAGAAGGTACCCGATCGTAGCACTGAGGACGCGCATATGCGTGTACATGTGGCTGCTGTACCTGCAGAACATTCTGGGGTTGGCCGTGGGAGAGTGTTTAAGGCCACCCAGAGTCTGTTATTTTAGGCAGCCACAACTAGAACAGGGCTCCCTTCTTTCGCTTGAGTGAGCCACACCTGAATTTAAATGGTGCCTGCTTCCAGTCATCTCTGACTCTCAATCCTTGTCCTCAAATTGTCTTTATTTTTTTTGGTTGATTTCTTTCTATACAATTATTCCAAGGAAATTATACTCGTACATATTCCAACCTGATTATCTGTTCTTCATTCATCCTCCCTTTCTTATGCCACCAACACATAGAGCCAAACACTTAAACAGTCACACTCACAGAGGGATAGACTCTATACACAGACATTCATATGCAGATAGATATTCATACCACACACATACATACACACACTGATTTAATCATCTTAGTCTTTTTCTTTTATTTCGTGCCCACTGTGAAGACACCTAATGCTGTAGCAGGAAGGAGAGTAGAATCCACAGAGACTGTCCCAGAAGAACCCTAAGAAAGATGATCTTCACCCCTTCCCATACAAACATATGCTCTTACAAAAGCACACATGCTCTTCTCTCTCTCTCTCTCTCTCTCTCTCTTTACACACACACACACACACACACACACACACGCATGGTGCTTCTCTAAGTAAAACACAAAAGCAAATGCATCAAATGGAAAAGAAAAAGAACAGAAAAGTTCAAGTAGATTTCAGAAGGAAGAGAGATTAACACAGATAAGACAAAAAATCAGCATAAAGTTGAGGAAGAGCAGGTCATTAAGATATATTATTTAATAATAAAATGTTAGGGTGTAAGAAAACTTAAGAAGCACCTAGTACAGCCCATTCATTTTCCAGATGAACAAATTGATATCCAGAAAGGGGAAGATAATTAGATACAAGATAATTAGAATGATTAGATACCTAGAAATCATGTTTCTGGATTACACCCAGAGTCCTCTGGCTCTTCCCCTTGCAGCCCTGCCTTTCTGATTTCACTGGTGACCGGCAGGTTTGAAAGGCTTCATTGAACAGGTCTGGGATACTAGGGAGCAATCTCCCGAGCATGAGAGGGCAACAGAACTTTTCTGAGGGGCCGAGATGGTCAGTGGGGAGTGAAGCCCATCTCTTGATATCAAAGCGGTATGAGGAAGGAGACAGCAGTGTCTGCACCATGCCAGCATTTCAAATAGGTTTGGAAAGAGCTCAGAGATGTTTGGAAACTGTAAGACAAAAATTGTCCAACAAAATTTTGCAACTTGCTGAGTAGTTGTCAGACTGGCAGGAGAGAATGAGATCACTTGGGTCTGTAAGCTATGCACACGTTGAGGTGAGTTCAAATTGCGGCTCATGGGCACGATGGAAAGTGTCTAATATCTCTAGGAGTCCCCCCTGCATGGGGATTCTGGCAGGCGGCTCACAGCTCTTAGGGGTTGAAGTCAAGGGACCGTCTTGGAAGGGAGTTGACCAAAATGAATCAAAATCTTTAAACATCTGCATGGCCCCCACATTCATGTACACAAATATTTATTTATTAGGATGATCATTTCAACTTATATATAATATGAAAAAGCTGTATCTAAGTGATGGAATATACTGTGATCATAAAATTATCATATTTAGTCATATGGAAAAACGCTCAGACAATATCAAGATCATGTAAAATATTGTGACAGGTGTACAAAAAATTGGCAGTAAATATAGCTAAATCATAAACAGTGGCTATGTATGGCTGGTGAGTAAAAGATATTGTTTATTTTAGTCTTTGAATATCCCTATATTCTAAATATTTTCTACTCTATAAATTGAAATAATATTTATTTATCACATTTCTTTACATGTTTAAAAAAAATTAAAGCAGTCTGAAATGTTGACGAGCTAGAGGTAAAATGTTTGTCCAGAACCTTCCCAAAACCCTGCAGCAATTTCCAGGCCAGCAGCCCAAAGGTGAAAGTGCAGGGGGAAGGGTGGGGGTGCAGCCCGTTTTTTTTTCTGGTTTTTTTTTTGTGGTATTCCACATAAAATTCTAAATCTTACGGTGGGAAACCTCCAATAACACTACTCCCTGCAGCTCACTCTCAAAGATCCAATGTTGCCCACTGACTTTGACACCTCAATGACCCAGGTGTTAAGGGTTCCCTGGCAGAGGCAGAGTTCTGCCTGTCTGAGCTCCCTCTTTTCCCTGGGCTCCTTTGCGATCCGGTCAATAGAATGCCATTCACTCAGCTACAGTCAGGAGTCGGCATTGCTTCTGTACGAGAACTTAGAGGTACAAAATACACAAAGTTGGTAAACTGTGGGTTCACTATGTGGTTCTGATCTCATCTTCTGCAGATAAAGAAATGCATATTTGGTTACCCTTCATGAATATATCTTGTTTTCCACACCCTCACATTCCTCTGTCCTAATAAAACCATGAGTCTCCATGTATGCTGAAGAAAAAAGAAGATAGTATCTGGTTTAGATAAGAGTTGTTCAATAAGGAGTTCCCACTGTGCTACCAGTTGTTTCCTCCCTATTTCTGACCCAGGAGAGTCTCTTCCCTGAAACTCTATGCCAACCACTTTCATCTTCCTCCATCTCCCTTCTTAGTTTAGTTGACTCTCTGTCATGCTTCTCTTCCTGATTTCCCTTTGTCCTGCCTCTTTTCTGCTTTATGTTCAACACTCGCCCACCCCTTCTACCTCATGCCTGCCCAGAACCAAGTGGCCCTTCTAGCTCTTGACACATTTGCAGGCACAGCTGCCAGATGTGCTGCAGCTTATGCCAAACTTCCCTGCACATCCCACACCATGTAAGCATCACACCCGTGATTACCAGATTCACTTTTAACATCTCTGGACTGTGAGCACCACGAGGGCAGGAACCTTTGCTGTCTTGCTCAGGACTATAGACTCAGGGCCAAGCCTGCTATCTTCCCAATGGTAGGAGTCATCTAATGTCTGCTGAGAGGTTTATAATTCCACCAAATAATGCAATGGATTTGAGAAGAACACTTGCACTATACACTTTGAACCCAGATAATTCCTGTCCTCTGGGAGTACCTTGAGCTTATTCTTTAGCCAACCTCATTCTTCTCCCTAAACATCTAAAGCACCAGTACTCATAACCACAAACCATTTGCTCTTTACTGGCTCTATCTGCAATCCCCTTGGAAAGAAGCATCCTTTGTCTCTTAGAAGACTGGGTGCTCCTGAGGGCAGAGCTATGTCTCCAATCTAATTGAGAGGCTCTCCAGTTGGAGACTATCCATTTCTCTCATGACATAAGTGGTGATCATGGGGGCAGAAGGTAAAACAGCATGATTCCCTTAACCTTCTTCCAGGGAAAAATAACAACATATATTATAGAATTAATGTAGGTCCATTAAATATATAATATTACTAATATTATATTATGTTATGCAAATTACTGAATATGTTTCTATTGTATATGTTATATACCAGTGTAAAAAATTTTATTTGTTGTGATTAATATTGTTGAAAAAATGGAAAACCCCTTTCAAAAATGTTATCCTCAATTTTTCATAATCCTTCTGGATAACTTTATTTAAGGATTTTTATCAATCACAAGTAATCATTGGCACTAGCAAATAGGTAAAAATTAAAAGTAGTTATGCTTTGGATATTAGTTAGATTAAGGTAAACAATTCATTTAAAAGTCCATGATCATAGGGACTCAGCAAAAAAAAAAAAAACAACTTTATTTTGGCCAAATGTCATAGTTGAATGTGGATCGTTAGAAAGGTTGCATTCCACCTGTCACTCAAGAACTCAGACTTCTTGCTCTGTGTAGTTCCATCATCTTCCAGGGTCTCTCTCTTCACTTCATACTGCTGTGGGAACCAAGTAACAGTCTGAATATGGAGAAGGAAAACTTGCTCATAGGGCCCAAAGGTGATTTTCTTTGCTTCTTCCCATATTCCAGTGGGCAGAGTGCATTTCTATGACCCTGTCTAACTGTACTGAGCCTGGAAATGTAAACCATGCCTATGCCCAGAAAAGGGAAGAAAACACATATACTGATGATCCTTTAAAGCCTGCCATATTTTACTCTTCTGATCTTCAAATATATATTTGCTTCCTTCTTTATCATTCACATAAAATACCTTCTCCTGAAAAAGTCAGCACAAGGAATTAAATTCTCATCATCATCCTCAATGTCTTGGATCTCTGAATGACATATAGTCTTTTTCATCAGGGCGTCATGGGCCAGGTCTTCATGGACCAGAAAATTATAGCATAAAAAAGATAAACTAGATCCTGAGGTTGTCATCAAGATGGCCCACTAGAGGTGCCCAATGCTTGTCTCCCCCACAAAGAAGGACCAAAACAACAAACTAATAACTGCATTTTGAGTAGAGTGACTAAGGGAAAACACTGGAACTCAGAAATAAAGTAATGAAAACCCTCTAAGAGACAGAAACCCAGGATGACAGTGTAGAAAGGAAAGTAAAACACCTGGCTTGGTTCAGAGCCAAGAGATACTCTCCATAATGGGACAAGGGTAAGTGGGAGGTCCCTAGCAGTCCTCATTCACACCAAGGACACCTGTAGTCTTAGTTATAGGAGAGCCCCACAATCCTCACAGACCCCAAGCTCAGTACAGCGAGCTGCCTGGAGTTTATGCAGCTGCATTGCTTCAAAGAAGAAACACATGCTGAGTCCCCTCCACTCCCTAGGATCCAATCTGTTTCAACATGGTGCCATTTGGGGAATGGAGCCACTGCTGGAGGACATCCTGCCCTGGTGGGCAATAAGCCTTACATCTCCACATCTTAGGGGCCCCACCATCATCTCACCATGCCCACACAATAGGCTGTAATGCCATAATCCCAGCTATACCCAGCAATACCCAGAAATATATCTTTGACTCCAGCATCATAGCTCATACACACCCTATGCTGCAGAAAATAGATGGTTCATCCCAGCAAAGAAGCCACCCTCAGGATCAGAAGAACTGCAGTGCTACCCAAGGCCCAAGAACTGGCTGTCTGGGGTTCACCAATGTCAGTGACCTTGTCCCCTCTATTGGTGGAGCCACTACCCAAGCATGTACTCCCTCCCACCCTGGGACTGAGGATTAGCCCACCAAGTGCTTGCTGCCAGAAGTAACTCTACTGCCTTTAGCTGCAGAGCTGCTGTGTACTGTATGTGTCCCCTGGAGACCAGGAACCAGCCCACTTGGCACTTGTCACAGCCAGTGATGCCAACCCCACAAACTGGCAGAGCCATCATGCCCAACACAAACACTTGCAGTCTAGGCCACTGAGACACGCACAAACATCACTGAGATTGATTATAGCTGAAGAAATCACATTAAGGCCAGGCATGGTGGCTCATGTCTGTAATCCTAGCACTTTGGGAAGCTGAGACAGGAGGATTACTTTAGGACAGGAGTTCAAGACCAGCCTGGGAAACATAGGAAAATCTTTTCTCTACAAAAATTTTGTTAAAAATTAGCTGGGCATGATAGCACAAGCCTGTAGTGCTAGCTACTCATGAGGTTAAGGCAAGAGGATTGCTTAAGCACAGACCTTCAAGGTTACGGTAAGCTATGATTGTGCCACTGCACTCCACCCTGGGCAACAGAGTAAGACTCTGTCTTGAAAAAGAGAAAAGGAAAAAGGAAAAGAAATCACATGAAAATTATACTACTGTGCCCATCCAACATTAAAGCTAAAGCCCCCTACCAAATCAACACTATAGGACACATTAACAGAAAAAAGTCTTCCCCTAAAAAAGCTACTCCATAAAATAGGAAGAGGTTACTGTTCTACCAGATGCACAGATATAAATATAGGGACCCAAGAAACATGACAAAACAAGGAAACATGACACCTCCAAAGAAATACAAGAATTGTTCAGGAACAGATCCCAAAGAAAATTAAAATCTATAAAATGTCTGTAAAAATTCAAAATAATAATCCTACAGAAAACTCAGTGAGATACAAGAGAATAAAGATAGTCAATTTAACAAAATTAGAAAACAATGCCGGACTAGAATGAGAAATTCAATAAAGAGATATATATCATTAAAAAAAGAAATCTTAGAGCTGAAGAATTTAATGAATGAAATAAAAAATATAATGGAGTTATTCAACAACAGACCAGATCAACCATAATTTCTAAACTTGAAGACAGGTCTTCTGAAATAACTTAGTCAAATAACAATAGAATAGAAAACAGAAAAAGAAAAAACATTAAAAAAGAATGAAGAAAGCCTACAGGATTTATGGGTTGCCATTACGTGAACAAATATTTGCATTATGGGTATTCCAGAAGAAGATGATTTGGGAAAAGGCATAAAAAACATCTTTAAAGAAACAAAAGATGAAAATTTACCAATTCTTGGAAGAGATATGGACATTCGAATCTATGAAACTCAAAGGTCCCCAAGAGCTTCAACAGAAAAAGTTTCTTTCTGAGGCATATTATAGTCAAACTGTCAAAAATTAAAGATAAGAAGAGAATTTAATTTTTAAACAGCCCAAAAACATCAAATCATATATAAAGTAATCCCATTAGACTAATAGCAGATTTCTCAGTAGAAACTTTACAGGCCAATAGAGAATGGGGTGACTTATTCAAAGTGGTGAAAAAAAACTAAACAGCTGAGAATATTGTACCCAGTATGCTATTCTTCAGAAATGAAGGAAAAAAGGCTTTCCCAGAGAAGCAAAAGTTGGGGAAATTCATCACCATTAGACCTGCCTTACATAAAATGCTTAAGGGAATTGTACATCTAGAAGCAAAAGGACAATAACTACCATTGAGAAAACACACAAAAGCATAAAACTCACTGGTGGAGCAAATATACAAATGAGAAGGAGAAAGGAATCAAACCTTAGCACTACCGAAAACCACTAAACTGCAAAGATAAACAATAAGAGAGGAAGAAAGGAGCAAGGATATGCAAAATAGGCAGGAAACAACAAAATGACAGGAGTAAGTCTCTGCACATTGATAATAAATTTGAATGTAAACAGATTAAATTTTCTATTTAAAAGATATAGATTGGCTGAATGGATTCAAAAAATGACCAAACTATATGCTGCCTACAAGAAACTTATCTCAGCTATAAAGACATATAGACTGAAAGTAAAGGGATGGAAAATGATATTCCATGCAAAAAGAAAAAAGAAGTGAGCAGAAGTAGCTACACTTGTATCAGATTTAAAAAGGCTTTAAGTCAAAAACAATGAAAAGAAACAGAGAAGGTCATTACATAATGATAAAGGAATCAATTCCTCAAGTGGACATAACAATTCGAAACGTGTACAACCATAGTACCCAGATATATAAAGCAAATATTATCAGATCTAAAGGGAGAGAAGGAATCCAATGCAATAATAGTTTGGGACTCAACCCCCACTCTCAGCATTAGACAGATCATCTCTATAGAAAATCAACAAAGAAACTTGGATTTAAACTTTATGTTATATCAAATGGACCTAAGAGACATTTGAAGAACATTTTATCTAATAGCTAAGGAATACGCGTTCATCTCTTAAGGACATGGAACATTCTCCAGGATAGAACATACACTTAGGGCACAAAACAAGCCTCAACAAATTTTCAAAATTCAAAATCATATCAAGTATCTTTTCTGACTACAATAAAATAAAACTGAAAATCAATAACAAGAGGAACATTAAACTGTACAAATACATGGAAATTAAACAGCATCTTCCTAAATTGTCAATGAGTCAATGAAGATATCAAGAAGAAAATTTTAAAATTTCTCAAAATAAATGAAAACAAAAACACAACATAGCAAAACATATAGGACACGGAAAAAGCAGTACTAAGAATAAATCTTTTAGTAATAAATGCCTACATCAAAAAAGTAGATACGTTTTAAATAAACAATCTAATGGTATACCTCAAGAAAATAGAAAAGCAAGAACAGATCAAGCCCAAAATTAGTAGAAGAAAAGAAATAGTAAAGATTAAAGAAGAAATAAATAAAATAGAGACTATAAAACAATATAAAAGGTCAATGAAATGAAAACTGAATTTTTTAAAGATAAACGAAAGACCCAAATAAATAAATTCAGAAATAAAAAAGGGGGACATTATAACTGACATCACAGGAATACAAAAAATCATTAGAAGATAATATGAACAACAATATGCCAACAAAATGGAAAACCTAGAGGAAATTGGTAAATTCCTGGACACATACAACCTACCAAGATTGAACCAGAAAGAATTAGAAAACCTGAATAAGCCAAAATCAACTAATAAGACTGAAGCATTAATAAGAAAATCTCCCAAGAAAGAAAAATGCAGAAACAGATGGCTTTACTGTTGAATTCTACCAAACATTTAAGAAGAACTAACATCAATTTTTCTCAAACTATTCCAAAAATTGAAGAGAAGGGAATTCTTCTGAACTCGTTCTATGAGGCCAACATTACCCAAATACCAAAACCACACAAGGACACAACAAAAAAGAAAACTACGGTATAATATGATGAACATGGATGCAAAAATCCTCAATGAAATACTAGCAACCCAAATCCAGCATCATGTCAAAAAGATACACTATGATCAAGTGGAATTTATCCAGCAATGTAAGGATGGTTTGACATATGCAAATCAATAAACATGATTAATCAACAGAATGAAGACCAAAAACCATATGATCCCCTCAGTAGATGTAGAAAAAGTATTTGGTAAAATTTAACAATGCTTCATGATAAAAATTCTCAACAAATTAGGTATAGGAGGAACATACTTCAAAACAATAAAGCCCTCATGTGACAAACCCATAGCTAACATCATACTGAAGAGGAGAAAGCTGAAAGCTTTCCCTCTAAGAACTGGATCAAGAAAAGGATGCCCACTCTCACCACTCTTATTCAACATAGGACTAGAAATCCCAGCCAGATCAATAAGGCAAGAGAAAGAAAGAAAGGGCAGCTTTGCAAAGGAAAACTTCACATTGTCCCTGTTTGCAGGTGACACGATCTTATATGTAGGAAAACCTAAAGACTCCACCAAAGACTCTTAAAGCTGATAAACAAATTCAGTAAAGTCACAGGATACAAAATCAACATACAAAAATCAGTAGCATTTCTATACACCAATAATGAACCAGTTGAAAAATAAATCGAGAAAGCAATCTCTTTTAAAATAGCCACAAAAAAAACCTAGGAATAAATTTAACCAAGGTGGTGAAAGATCTACGCAATGAAAATTATAAAACTCTGATGAAAGAAACTGAAGATGTCACCCCACAAAAATATTTCCAATTAACCTTTAATAAAAGGACAGAAGCAATACAATGAAGAAGAGATCACTTTTTCCATGAATAAATGGTGCTAGAGCAATTGCATAGTCCTAGGTAAAAGAATTAACTTCAACTTATATATCACACTTTGTACAAAATTTAACTCAAAGTAGATCATGGACTTAAATGAAAAACATAAGACTATATTTTTCTAAAACAGGAGGAAAAAATGGGACCTATGATTAGGTAAAGATTTCTTAGATTTGACACCAAAAGCACAATCTAAAAAATTTTAAAAATTTATAAATTTGATCCCATAAAAATTAAAAACTTTTGCTTTGTAAAAAAGACCCTGTTAAGAGGATGAAAACACAAGTTATAAACTGGGAGAAAATATTTCCAAATCACATATCCAACAAAGAACTTGTATCTGGAATGTATAAGGCTCATGCCTGTAATCCTAGCACTCTGGGAGGCTGAGGCAGGAGAATCAATGGAGGTCAGGAGTTTGAGGTTGAGGTGAGCTATGATGACCAGATTCTCACAGGCTACAGTTGAGGTGTCAGCAGGCTGCATTCTCATCTGGAGGCTTCACTAGAAGAATCCACTTCCAAGCTCATTCAAGCTGTTGGCTGACTTTGTTTCCTTGCAGCTCAATTACTGAGGGCTCCAGCTTTCTGCAGGCTGTCTACTGGGATCCTCCCTCAAGTCCGAGAATCCACCTGCAGTTCCTACAGGATTCCCACAATTCCTTCCTTGCCCAGCAAACATCTCCAGCATGGCCCTTACTTCATCAAGCCTGCAAAGAGAGTCCCTAGCTCCAGTCTGCTATGTCGGAGTCAGCAGCCTGCTAAATGACATAATCACAGAGTGACATCCCATTGCCTTTGTTGCAGTCTGTTGATTAGAAGCAGGTCACCGTTCCCACTCACACTCAAGGGGGCAGTATTACACAAAGGCACAAATGCCAAGAAGGAGGCCATTGAGGTCCCCTTAGGGCCTGGCTACCATAAATACTGTGAGTGCTTTCCTTGAAGTGACAGGCTCACTTAGTTCATTTTCAAGGAAATATCTGCCAAATACCAACTCTGAGCAATCACAGTTTGCCTGTCATTTATTCTTTCAAGTAAAAATTATATTTTGTGAAAAACAGCTTAGTTCAGATTAAATTTCAGTTACACAAATGCTTTTTGTTGTGACAACTATCGTACTTTGAAATGCAGCAGAAGTGTTTTATGTGCATTTCCCATTTTGTGACATAGAATTTCAAAAAAAGCATGTACTGAAGGGTGGAGATATTTTTAAATAACTTTCACTTTCTCATCAAGGACTTCCTTAGCTGGACCTGGCATTATTTTAACTGCAAGCGGGTGATAGTGAAAAGAACAATGACTACCCCCTTTCAGAAAACTCAAGCAAGAAGATTGGACATGGCAAGTGATTTGCACAAAGTAGGGGGGTCTCTTTCTCCACTGGTGCCCCATGGTTCTAAGATTCAACACTCCTCTAAGGCTGCTTTGCCTATTTAAAGATATGAGCCCCTCTGGAAGTATCAAATTTCTGCATAAAAATATGGCAAACAAATAACCAATTCCTAATATCTGTGAGGATAGGGCATGCAAAAGGATATTAAGTTGAGTTTTTTCCTTTCGTAATTTGATCTTATTTCCCAAATCCTCAGTAGTCATTTTGGTCCTCCTTCCACCTAACCCTTCTCAAAGTATGACAGCCATTTTTATTGAGATATTAATAGTAATTTGTGAGGTTTAAGGTCTTCCCCATCTGAAAGCTTTCTATGTTACCGTGCCTCAGGGGCCAATATGGCTGGGCCAAAAATAGGAATTGCCTTAATCTTGCAAATCTAGGCACACGGAGATTATTATGCTAGATGGGGCATTTCTCAAAGTGTGGGATCTGCAGGTTTTCAGGGGTCTTTGAGATCCTATCAGGGAGTCTGTGATGTCAAGACTGATGATAAAATAATAATAAGACATTTTGTCTTTTTACTTTAATAATATTGCATCAATGGCTCGATATAAATAGGAAGAGAGGAATCAAATCCCTGGCACTTCAGCAAGAACCAAGGCAGTGGCACCAAACAGTACTAGTAAACAATGTAGGAAGTTATTTCACATCTGTCTGATTTACAAATCCCACAGAGCAAGCACCATGAAAAGTGTTCAAGGGCCTGATAAAACTCACTTTGTCACATCATGCTGTTCACTTTCCACTAACTTCTGAAGCAAGGAATTTTGGTGGACACATCACCTTGTCTTCACAAGGCTGTACTCTCATGGTCTCAGGGCAACAATTTGCTGGTGGTGGCTGGGTTAGCTAAGAACAGCAGCAAGACGATGATGGTGACCGAGATAGTGACAACTAGAACCCCAGAGCTCACTTCGGGAGCCACAGAACCAAGCCTGGCCCACTAAGACAGCCTCTCACCTGGGGCATCCCCTGCGTGACCCAGATCCTGAGGCTGCCAGTGCATTCTGTCCCCCTCATACCATGATGCTAAGCAGCACTACTTTCATCAGGCCAACTCCAGGGTTTAAAATCCCAGAAAAATCGATCAGGAACAGAATCGCGTGGAAGAAAGTACTTAAATATCCACCCACAGGCTCTGCACCAGAATTCCAGTTGCTCAGCTGTGGGCAAGATTCTGTCTCCCCCCCGCTGTTCTTCCATGATCCAGATTCAAATATCTACGTTTACATTTAAATAATCACACATGACTAGTGGCTACTCCACTGGGACAGTCCAGTTTGAGTCTCCCAAAGCAGGTCTTATATTCATTCCTAATTTCTTACGCTGATCCGTCAGATGATTCCTCTGACCTTGGCCTAAGTATTGATTTCCATGACTGGGCAATGGTGCTTCTCTACTGCATCTCAAATGAAGCATGTGCTTCATAACATGCCTAAGCCAAGATTTGCCCCAAAGTGAGCCTACAACAAAGACTTATGTTGAGCATGTTTAGCAATGATATCAAAGGAAGGAGGAACATGAAAGCAAGGGGGAGTGAAACTAGGCAAAAGAAAAAATCAATACATTACAAAGAATATGTTCCTAAGTAGGTAACCACCAAAGTCAACTGGAACTTGATTCCCAGGATACTCTAAGAGGACAAGAGAAATGATGTCACAGAAAGGTTTTCCCAAAGAATGAAATGGGGAAGCATTATGAATTTGCTCACGTCCTCCACTGACGAAGCCGGGCAGCTGGGCATTACCATGTTGAACTTCAAGCTTGCACATCAACTGGTGCATCACAGCTTCCCACAGACAGCTCACGCGGTGGCTTCACAGACCGTTGGGTCAGGAGAGGCAGAATCCTAGGCTGAGTGTGGACGTGGTCCACACAGCCATGACAGGCAAAAGAGCAACAACCAGGTTTACAGAGTGCCTGAGAGGTACACAGTAGAATCCACAAACAACTCCCAAGAAGGTCTCAGGACAATGAAGTTGGAAGAGCAGCAGCCTCCTGTCGCCACAGAAGGGAGCCAGTGGGAAAGACTGAGGCACCAAGGGAGGTGGGGGCCACCTTCAGAGCCCACTCAGTGTGCCCTATGTGAACTGAGGCTGGATTTCTCAGCACACCCACACTGCTAATGAAGAAACAGAGCTTCTCCGAAGGGCAGGGAGAGTCTTCACACTTGGCCACAGAGTGTGCTTGACCAAACAATCAGGAATAACAGGGCTGGGGGGGAAATGAGAAGTTCAGGAAGCTCCTGGCACAGAGGCTTTTGTTGGGGTGAATGAGGCACCAGTTAGGGAAGGGCAGGAGAGAGCCCACCCAGAGAAGGAACACAGGAAATGAGAAAGGCATTTCTTCTAGAGCCAAGGTCCAGAATCAAGGGAGAACATGAGAGACACCCAGCTTCATACAGAGGGGCAGGAAGCAGGCTCCTCTGGAGATGAGAACCCCAGGTGGAGCAACAGGGTCTGGCCAGAGCTGCCTGTGTCAGGGCTCCTGGGAGGTGGTTTTGGTGAGAAGAGGAGCCTGGACCCAACCCTAAAGGAGAGCTAATGCGATACCAGGGACTAGAGCTTGGGCGTCCCAGAGGGAGGTGGCTAGTCAAATGCTAGCAGAGAGGGAAGGAGATGGGTGGGGAAGGGAGTGGAAGCCCCACTGCTCAGTGAACCCTCACTCCTCTCAGCTCATACCACGGGGCTGTCACAAGAAAGTGAATCATTTTCAAGAAGCAGCCTTATGGTTTCCCCTTTCCTCCCTCCCTCTTTCCCTTTCCTCCTTCCTCCAAGCTTCCATCTTTTCTCTCACCTCCCTCTCTCTGTCTATCTCTCTCCCCCTTCTTCCCTTCCATGAGCCTACAGATCTATTCAGAAAAATGATAACTTCCCATTAACTGAGCACCTGCTCTAACCAGGCAGTGTGTGAGGATGAGGAACAACACCTGGCTTTGGCAAACTAGTAGAAGGAGCTGCTGGTGGTGGCTGTGCCTGGGGTACCAGGGTCATGGGGCGGTTACACAGCAGTGGGCAATGCGAAGGAAGAGCTACCTACACAGCTCAGTTGTAAGGGTGTCTGGATTTCCCAGGGAAAAATCAGTAGGAAATTGAGTCTGGGTTAGTGAGCTCAGGTCCATCCAGTTGTGATCAGAGGAAATGGCGGGTACATAAACGCAGGGAATCAGAGCTCTCTTGTCCCTGTGTCACCCTCAGGGAAGACAGACACCACGAGAGGCAGAGTCTTCAGGGTCGTGCCACATGTAAGACAGTCCAGTCAATCCCGACTGTCCATCCCAATGACATATACTGTCCCTGGTCAACATGGCATTTTAAGACTCTCTGCAGAGTGAA
>CAUYSK010016344.1:0-24454 GCA_963575035.1 Avahi laniger | reverse complement strand
CAATTAATTTCTTTCTATTTTTGGTAGAGACGGGGTCTCGCTCTTGCTCAAGCTGGTCTTGAACTCCTGAGCTCAAACAATCCGCCCGCCTCGGCCTCCCAGAGAGCTAGGATTACAGGCGTGAGCCACCGCGCCCGGCCGCTTCTTGTGGTCTTAAAATGCCATGTTTTAGACTCATTGTCCCTTGGTCCAATGGGTAATGTGGTGTGGATGTATAGTGGCGTGTGGTGTCAGATGGGCCATTGGAGTGGATCTGACCCAAACCTGCTCACTTGTAGGAATTCTTTTATGCCACATGACCCTGCCTGTCCCCAACTCTGCCCTGCTCTGTGTCCCTTCCAGCACCTTGGGTTCCACAGGTGGCTGAGTTTCTGTGTGTGGCCATGTGCTTGTAAAAGGAAAAATATCTTCTCAAAAGACACAGTGGCTGCATTATGGGCCACTTCATGATTAATATAAATAGTTTTAAACACCTCCAGGGGCTCTTAAGAATTCAGTTAGAATTCAGGAACTCTACAAACTTGGATGGGGGGAAAAAACTGCATTTTTATTTTCCCTGATCTCTTAGCTGAAATTTAGTATTTTCTTCCATTTTGAATGTAGGCAACAAACACAGTCACATTAGCAGTACTGCGGTGTGTCACCAATAAAAATCATAGACGCTTTCCCATCGTAATTCAGTTATTGCAGATATTTTGAGATATCATTTAGGTTCGTCACTACTTCAATATTACGTTAGTTATTAAACCTATTGATAGAGCTTATTACTTATTTCATTATTAGAGAAACATATCTATTACTATGTAACATAGCTGTTCTTTTAATATGTTTCAGACTATATTTCAAGGTAATTGGTTTCCTTTGTAATCCTGCAAAATATTTTTGTCAAAATACATATGCACTTAAATATATCTGCATTATTTCCATTCAAAAATATTACTCAGGGAAGGGATCTGTGAGCATCCCCAGCCTGCCAAAGAGGCCAGTGACGCAAAGAGGTCGGGAACTCTAATATGCGGTTGTAACCGGCTTCCTGGACCTCTGTGGGGTTTCAGGAAGATTCAGACTCTTGTTAACTTTTTGAAGAAATCTATGACTTAAAAGAAAGGTGGGTGGTGGTGGGGGGTGGGTAGTTCACTTTAAATCTGATTTTAAAAATGCGATTTTTACTGTCATTCTTTCTTCCAGCGTGGAGTGTCTGCTACGGACCCGGCACAGCCAGAGTCCCTTTGCTCACAGCTGACACAGCAGCAGGGAGTTGCTTGGGCAGCTCCGGCTCTCACCCTGGCCCCCAACTTTTCCAGTAAGTCAGATTTCTAATAATCAAAATCATCTCGTCTCCTCCATTTTATAAGTAGAATGAGGTGTCTCTTCATTTCTGTATCTTCTGTGCCTAAGGCAGGGGGTGATGTTTCACAGATTATAAGGAAATGGAGATCTCTCTCTCTCTCTCTCTAAATATATACACATCAGGAAATGGACCTTCTAAAAGATTTGTTTTCTGTCCCTGTGGTTTCATGTGACACTGGCATTTGTACATACCTTTAAAAAACTCAGTCAGTTACATCATCCTACTTGATCAACCCTTTAAGGAAAGAGTCCCCATTCTACAGAGGAGGAAATTGAGGCTCTGAGACGTTAGGATGACTGTCGTAAAGCCGCCCTGCCACTGTACGGAAGAGCGGGGAGTTCAGCTCGGCTCCTCTGACTCCCCGTTAATTGCTTTGCCTTCTTTGCTGCAATGCTTTCTGTAAATGTTAATTTTCTCTACTCGCACACGTAACACCACGATTGTGGGAATTTTTCTTCATTTTCAATATTACTCTATTCTTATTTTAAATGGGACGCCCAAATATGCTTGAGGCTTTTCTAGGTAATGGAGATCACATCCACCAATCTTCTGCTTTAACCTGATGTGTCTCCTCTGAGCCCCAGGGAAAATCAGAAAATCTGGAAAATTCTCCCTTCAGTCTGTCTTTGTTCGTAATTGGAACCCTTTTAGTACCCCTGAAACTTTTCTTTAATAAAAAAAAAGACAAACTTGTTGCACTTCATGCATTTGTTCAAAAAATTTTAACTGAACACCTAGTATGTGCCAGGCAATTCACCTGTATTAACATGTTTGTTGGCCGGGCGCGGTGGCTCACGCCTGTATTGCTAGTACTCTGGGAGGCCGAGACGGGTGGATCGTTTGAGCTCAAGAGTTCGAGATCAGACTGAGCAAGAGCAAGACCCCGTCTCTACTAAAAATAGAAAGAAATTAGCTGGACAACTACAAACGTATAAAAAAAAATTAGCCAGGCATGGCGGGGCATGCCTGTAGTCCCAGCTACTTGGGAGGCTGAGGCAGAAGAATTCCTTGAGCCCAGGAGTTAGAGGTTGCTGTGAGCTAGGCTGATGCCACGGCACTCTAGCCCGGGCAACAGAGTGAGACTCTTATCTCAAAAAATAAAAAAATAAAAAAGATGTCCTGAAACTGGGAGAGAGCAGAAGGTTTTGGGGACTGGCTGGGGCATGCAGTGAGAGGAAACAGCAGAGACTACCAGGAAGGGAGAGTAGGCCAGGGTCAGTCACAAGTGGCCTTGGTAGGTGAGCTATCTCCACAGCAGAGTTGGCAAAGCTGAGCCCACCAGCTATTAATAGATCCCCAGTGTAGCAGCTCTTTCTGGTTCTAATAACTGTGGTGACAGTGGCCAGGGTCTGGTAGCTAAGAAACCATGCAAAAGATGTAAGGTCTTGGTCACTAGTTCAGCTGGGTTGGTTGGCCTTCTGGGCCTATTTTCAGATATGTAGCCCTGTTCCAACCATAGAGTTTTTTCAGGGTCATAGCATAGCTGCATCCTGGTGTGTGCCTGTAGTCCCGGCTGGTCAGGAGGTTAAGGCAGGAGGATCACTTGAGCTCAGGAGTTTGAGATCAGCCTGGGCAATATAGCAAGACCCCATCCCTAAAAAAGAAAAAAATTAAAGAGTTCAAGGGGCTCCCAGAGTCAAGCAAAGAGATCAAAGAAAAGGAAGCAGAGACCCTACGCCACACTTCTGAGACTATATTGACTTTGTATTACCTTGTTAAATTCAGTTTTTAGTTTTAGTAGCTTTTTTGTAGATTCTTTAGAATTTTCTATATATATGATTATGTTGTTTGTGAATAAAGGCATTTATATTATTTTCCAACCCATATACTTTTTATTTCTTTCCCTTGCCTTATTGCACTTACTAGGTCCTCTAGTACAACACTGAGTGGAAATGGTGAAAACTTTATTGCTTTGTTCCCCATCTTAGAAGGAAAAATTCAGTCTTTTCCATTAAGTATGAGGTTGTTTGTAGATTTTTCAGATACTCTATATCAGGTTGAAAGTACCCTTCTGTGATATACAGAATAATGTTCCCCCCAAAGATGTCCAGGTCCCAACCCCAGAACCTGTGAATATGTTACTTTACAATGTAAAACAAGTTTGCAGATGCGATTAAGTTAAGGATTTTGAGATAGGGAGATTATTTTGGATTATCCAGATGGATCCAATGTAATCACAAGTCCTCTTATAAGAGGGAAGCAGGCGAGTCAGAGTTAGGGGGAGATTGGAAGATGCTACTGGCTTTGACGATTGAGGAATGGGCCACGAGCCAAGGGGTGCAGATGGCTTCTTGAAACTGGAAAAGGCAAGGGAATGGGTTCTCTGCCAGAGCCTGCAGAAGGAACACAGCCCTGCTGTCCCCTTGATTTTAGTCCAGCGAAACCCATTTCAGACTTCTGACCTCCAGAACTGCAAAATAATAAATTGTTATTATAGTAAACCTCTAAATTTATGGTAATTTGTTACAGCAGCAGGAAACTAATATACATTCTATTAATAGTTTTCTGTCATTGTTTTTTAATCATGATGGAGGTCCGGTGCAGTGGCTCACACCTGTAATCCTAGCATTTTGGGAGCCTGAGGTAGAAAGATTCCTTGAGGCCAGGAGTTTGAGACCAGCCTGAGCAAAGTGAGACCCTGATTCTAACAACAACAACAACAAAAAAATAGAAAAATTAACCAGGCATGGTGGCTCATGCCTGTAGTCCCAGTTATTTGGGACGCTGAAGCAGGAGGATCTCTTGAGCTCAGGAGTTTGATGTTATAGTGAGCTCTGATGATACCGCCATACTCTAGCCCGGCGAACAGCAAGACCCTGTCTCAAAAAAAAAAAAAAAGTGAGAATTAATATCTCCTTGCTTTGACCTCCATGCAGTTTTGGTAATTTGTATCTTTTAAGGAATATGTCAATTTCATCCACATTGTAGAATTTACTAGCATAATCCATAGAAAGTACATAGTAAGCACTCAATAAATGAAAGCTGCAGAAGCTTTAAATCATGTAGATGATAATAACTTATTACTATTATTTCACTCAGCATCCTTTTCCCATTTGGCTTTGATCAACTGTTGGCTTAAGAAATGAATCTAACTTTACAATTTATAAAGGCTCTCATATGCATCCTTATCTGAAAACTGCTATTGGAGCCTGTGTGTTATATGATTTTGTATATTGTCTTTTTTCTCTCCTCATTTTTCAACATGTGCTTTCCTCTTTTAGCCAGTTTTTCTTTTCTTTTCTTTTTTTTTTTTGAGTCAGAATCTCGCAGTCACCCCAGGCTCAGAGTGCAATGACATAATCATAGCCCACTGCTGCCTCGAACTCCTGGCCACAAGTCATCCTCCTATCTCAGCCACCCAAGTAGCTGGGACTATAGGCATTTACCACCACGCACTGCTAATTTTTTTTTTTTTTTTTTTTTGTAGAGACTGGGACTTGCCAAGTTGCCCTGGCTGGTCTCGAACTCTTGGGCTCAAATGATCCTCCTGCCTCAGCCTCCCAAAGTGCTGGAATTACAGGCATGAGCTACTGCACCAGCCCTTTTTAATTTTTAATCAAAAGCATGCTGGCACATACCTGAGATCTTAGCTACTTGGGAGGCTGAGGCAAGAGGATCACTTGATTGAACCCAGGAGTTCTGCCTGGGTGACAAAGCAGGAACTTGTCTCTAAGAAAAAAATTAAAAAAAAATTTTTTTGTTGAAACCTAGCAAACTGTACACTTTAAATGTGTGTATTTTATTACATGTAAATTTATACCTCATAAAGTATACTTAGAAAACTAAAAATGCCAAACTGGAAAAATCCTGTCACATATACCAATGTATTAATATATAATGTACACATATAGGTCAGAGTAATAATAAAACTATCATCCATGTATCCACTCGCCAACTTAAGAAATTGTACAGTAACAAACCTTTGAAGCCTCTTACGTGCTTCGGTGTTAATCATTTAGTTGCTTTTCTTCATAGCTTTGCCATACATGTATCCCTGTGTAACATGGTCTTAGCTGTCTTTGAACTTCAAATAGAATCCTGTTGAACGTATGCTCCGTGACTTGTCTCTGCTCATTACTTCCAAGATTCATTTATGCTTACATAGCAGTTATTAATTTTTACTGTTATGTATTATTGCCTTCTGTAATCCATTTACTCTATTGTGCACAAACGGGCTGTTTGCAGTTTTGGCTTCTATAAACTGCTGCTGTGAATATTCATGTCTGTGTTTCTAAGGTAACATGCCTAGGATGGAACTGCCAGGTTGTAAGGTATGTGCATGTTCAATTCAGCTAGTTTATGCCAAACTGTTTCCAAAGTGGCTTGTACTTATTTCTCTTTCCACCAGCAGGGAGAGAGGTCCTATTTCTCCACCTCCTCGCTGACATCTACTTGACATCTTTTCACATTCTAACACTTCTGCCACCTGAGTCTTCGTAAGAACAGCCAACACTCCGTGGTCATTGACAGTGTGCCAGACCCTGTACTGAGGGCATTGCGTGCATGACCTGGCTTCATCCTCACAAGAGCTCCATTTATTATGAACGTGTTATCTATGGCCAAGACAGCAAGTCTTTGTCCAGCCCCTGCCAGAGACACTTCCCTTTTGCCTGGGCCCTGTGGCCATGTCTCTTCTCCTCCTTCCCTTATCCTGGGTCGGGCTGGGTCCCAACAGGGCCTCCGTGCCACCCCTGAACCCCTTCCTCCTCAGGCTGTTACTCGCTGTCCGTCCGACTCAGCCGCCCCGCATCCTGGGACCGGATCAGACACTACAGGATCCAGCGTCTTGACAATGGCTGGCTGTACATTTCACCTCGCCTCACCTTTCCCTCCCTCCAGGCTCTGGTGGACCATTACACTGGTACGGCCTTCCCTTGCCTCCATAAGAGTAGACTGGGATGAGGGGTCTGGGGTCGGGGGAACAGACAGTTGTGCCCTTAGACATTTTACCTCGTAGAGAATATCCAGATAGGAGGGCCTCCCCTATCTTCATGCCAGTCCCTGTGCCAAGAAATGCAGGCGGGTAGCCCTGTCTTCATCCCACACCCTGACAGAAAAGCCAAAGCCACAGACCTGTGTGAGCTCAGGGTAGTACCTTGCCCACCGGGCCGGTCCAGTCTGGTTCTGATTCAGAGCCCCAGCCGCAGGCAGAGTTGTCTCCCCAGGAACTAGGCCCAGAGCTGGTGCTGTGCGGAATTCAGTTCTGATTCTTAGCATTTCCTGGTGCCCGTACTTTAACAAGTACTAGAAGATGAAGTCACTCAGGAGGGCAGAGAGGGAAGACCACTCCTGGGAAAACTAACTGATCAGAGGTTTTCTGCAGGGCCACTCCTGCAGAAGTAAATACTGAGTGTTATAAGTCCAGACTGAGCATTCCTTAGATTTCTTCTTCTCAAAGCACTTTCATAACCAGAAACTGGGGCTCAAAGAGGTGCATTAACTTACCTGAAATTACACGGCGAATTAAGTCTCCCAAAACTTAGCCCAGAATGACCTTTGACTGCATCTCAGCCTCCATGAAACTAACATCTTGGGTCTCATGTCCTATTGCTCTTTGGTGACCATTCCCCCCACCTGCCAAGTGTGGAAAGCTTTCAGGGTAGGGGTTGTTGGGGAGAAGCAGGGCTGGAGTCAGCCATGTGAGGGTCTAGGTCTCTTCCTCAGAGCTGGCGGATGACATCTGCTGCCTCCTCAAGGAGCCTTGTGTCCTGCAGAGGGCTGGCCCACTCCCTGGCAAGGATAGACCCCTACCTGTGACTGTGCAGACACCACCACTCAACTGGAAAGAGCTGGACAGGTAAGGAGACTCCTGGAAACATCAAGGTGGAGCCAAGAGTAAGAAGGACCCACCCCTGGGAACCCACAACCCAGAATGGGCCTGGCCTGCTCAGGGACGCCTAGGAGCCAGAGAGCACTGACTGAACGCCGTAGCCCAGCCCAGGCTCAGCAGGTGATGGTCACGGGGGTTGATCTGAAAAACCTGTGAGTTTTTCAGCAGGAGCAACTTGGAGATAGGTTTTGAGAACAGCACAGTGTGGGAAGCACAGGGAGGAGGAAGAGGCTCCTTGACCCAGCTCTGTTCCCCTGTCCACAGCTCCTTCCTGTTTTCTGAAGCGTCTGCCACAGGGGCGGCATCTCTTCTCAGTGAGGGTCTTCGGGAAGCCCTCAGCTCCTACATCAGCCTGACTGAGGATACGTCTTTGGACGATGTCAAGGCCCAAAGCACAAGCCGAAAGGGAAACCAAGGCTGCAGCACCTGGAACCCCAACTCAGTTCAACCCGACTGAGCATCCCACAGACAAGGCTGTGCAGAGGGAGGGAGTCCTGGGACACACAGGTGCATCCAGTGTCCCACCTATACCCTCTGCTCTTTCCTCTCTTGGCTCTAAGAAGTCACCTTCTTCCAGTGCCACGACGCCACCTGCAACCTCTAGTCTGAATGCAGACAGTCGAGAACAGGACCAGGGCTCCAGGAAGACTAAACCTCCTCTGGCGTCTAACCTGGTCAGCCCCTGAGTCTGGGGCTCCCAGCACCGTCTTCATCCCCTGCCTGTTGAGTCCCATTCTATATCCCTGTTGACCAGCCCCACCCACAAGGCAGAGACAGCTCCTAGCATCGAGGAGGAAAAAATCATTTTAAGAAAATTGACAGGCCGGGCGCGGTGGCTCACGCCTGTAATCCTAGCTCTCTGGGAGGCCGAGGCAGGCAGATTGTTTGAGCTCAAGAGTTTGAAACCAGCCTGAGCGAGAGCAAGAGCCCGTCTCTACTAAAAATAGAAAGAAATTAATCAGACAACTAAAACTATATAGAAAAAATTAGCCGGGCATGGTGGCGCATGTCTGTAGTCCCAGCTACTCGGGAGGCTGAGGCAGAAGGATTGCTTGGGCCCAGGAGTTTGAGGTTGCTGTGAGCTAGGATGACGCCATGGCACTCTAGCCCAGGCAACACAGTGAGACTCTGTCTCCCAAAAAAGAAACGAAAGAAAGAAAAGAAAATTGACAAGTCTCACCCACCTTAGAAGGTAGGACTGTGGCCTAGAAGGAAAGTAGAGGGGACAGATGGCTTACCACAACAGCAGATTCTGGGTTGTCCAACCTCCACCTGACCCCCCAGAGCAAAGAGAAGGACCTCTGATAGTCCAGGTCTTCAAATGTCCCCCATCAAGCCCTTTCTCTGGACAGTCACAGCTCTCAGATCTCAATTTCATATTGTGGCTCATCATTCAAACCTGGCCAAGCTTCCCCAGCCATGCTGGCCTTGCCACCTTGTGGCCAAATGCAAAATCACACCTCCTAAGCCTAGCACACTGCAGTGAGGCCAGTCACCTTTCCCAGTGCTGGCCAGGGGCACCAGAAGGTGGTAAGTCTTCGTTCCACAATGCCAAGACCAAGGCCACAGCCTGCACCAACTCCAACCCTTGAATTCCCCCGCTGCCTATAAGGAGAAAGAGGGCTGGCTGGAGCTGCTAAGGGAGCAGGCAGAGAAAGAAAGAGCACCTGTAGGGTTTCCACTAGGTTCTCAAGCTACAGGTTGGGTGGGAAAGGTTTTACCAGGTATCATCAATAGGTTCTCAATTAAAGATCTGATTTATTCAAATATCTGAAAACATTCTACAATGGAAACTGTCATTAGGTGCTGCTTGTACTGTGCTATGGACCATGGACATACAGCCATACTGTTTCAGAAGACTTGAAATACTTGGGCTGGGTGCAGTGGCTCACGCCTGTAATCCTAGTGTTCTGGGAGGCTGAGGTGGGAGCATCGCTCAAGGTCAGGAGTTCGAGGCCAGCCTGAGCAAGAGCGAGACCCCCATCTCTACTAAAAATAGAAATTAGCCAGACAACTAAAAATATATAGAAAAAAATTAGCTGGGCATGGTGGTACATGCCTGTAGTCCCAGCTACTCGGGAGGCTGAAGCAGGAGGATCGCTTGAGCCCAGGAGTTTGAGGTTGCTGTGAGCTAGGTTGATGCCATGGCACTCTAGCCCGGGCAACAGAGTGAGACTCTGTCTCAAAAAAAAACAAAAACTGTACACTTGATGGAGAATCGAGGAAGACAATTTAATGTTTCATCCGAATCCAGACGTGCATTAAATTAAATGACAGCTCCACTTGGCGAATGGCTGTTACATGATGGTATCCAAGAAGAAATGGTGGGTGATGGACAAATTCGGAAATGCTTCCCCCAAAGGTGAGGGTTCTTTAAAAAGTTTCAGGTCACAATCCTTGCAGAAACACTGATGTCCAACACACTGATTCACGGTCCAGGCAACACGGGTCTCTCAGGTTCCAAGGGGCTGGGATGCCCCAACAATCATGCTTCCGTGCTGTAATTAAGAGGGTCCTTTGGACTGGACAGGGAGCAGGTGGGAGCTGTATACCATCAGTCATAGTGGATGGCAGTGTAAAAGATGATCCAAATGACCTAGTGAGGAGACAAGCAATGTTCATAGGTCACCTGGGTCAATATAGGCCCCAATTCCACAAAACAAAAATGATGCCAGATGAGAATGTGTACACAGGGTGCTCGCTGGGGGCTATCCAATGCATAATCTGCTTGGGGGCCTAAATTATACTGCTGAAATCAACCTGTCTCCACCAGAGCCCAGGATCAACCACCTGTGCTTCCAAAGGGAGCCCCCTGATGAGCCCCTCTTCCCACCAAACAGCAGCCCTAGCCCCAGAGGGTAGAGGTATAGATATGGGGATGATACACGCAAAGCATTCTGTACTGCTAACAGCTGTCAGGATTATAAATGTGAAATGTGAAAATACCAATACACCTTGTCAGCTCCATATCAAAGCAGAAGTTATCAAACTTGGCTACCAACTGCCATCTCCTGAGATTTTTTATTTTTTATTTTTTTTGAGACAGAGTCTGGCTCTTTTGCCCTGGCTAGAGTGCCGTGGCATCAGCCTAGCTCACAGCAACCTCAAACTCCTGGGCTCAAGCGATCCTCCTGCCTCAGCCTCCCGAGTAGCTGGGACTACAGGCATGTGCCACCATGCCTGGCTGATTTTTTCTATATATATTTTTAGTTGTCCAGATAATTTCTTTCTATCTTTAGTAGAGACGGGGTCTCGCTCTTGCTCAGGCTGGTCTCGAACTCCTGACCTTGAGCGATCCACCTGCCTCAGCCTCCCAGAGTGCTAGGATTACAAGCGTGAGCCACCGCGCCCAGCCTGAGATCTTTATATATATACACACACATATACAGATGGGATGGATGCCCAGCACCATCTCAAAAGATTTTTACTTTACAGCCTTTTTTTTTTTTTTTTTTTTTGAGACAGAGGCTCACTCTATTGCCCAGGCTAGATTGCCATGGTATCAGCCTAGCTCACAGCAACCTCAAATTCCTGGGATCAAGTGATCCTCCTGCCTTAGCCTCCCGAGTAGCTGGGACTACAGGCACATGCCACACCTGGCTAATTTTTCTATTTTTAGTGGAGATGGGGCCTCGCTTTTGCTCAGGCTGGTCTTGAATTCCCGACTTCGAGTGATCTTCCCGCCTCGGCTTCCCAGAATGCTAGGATTACAAGCATGAGCCACTGTGCCTGGCCTGTTTTACAGGTTTGGGCTAGGCTCTGGACATATAGGGTCATAAGTATAATTTTTTTAAAAACCAAAAACCAACTTTGAATGTAATTCATATTTTATAAAGTTGTCCTTTTTAAAAATTTAGAGATGGGGTCTCACTATGTTGCCCAGGCTGGTCTTGAACTCCTGGGTTCAAGCATCCTCCCATCTCAGCCTCCTGAGTAGCTGGGATTACAGCCATGTGCCACTTCACCCAGCTTCACCCTTTTTAAAGGGTGTAATTCAGAGATTTTTCATTATGTTCACAGAGCTGTGCAAACATCACCACTGATTCCAAAACATTACTCCAAAAGAAAGCCTATTGCCTTTATCACTCCCCCTCGGCCCAGCCACTGGCAACTACTCATCTTTTTGTCTGTATGGATCTGCCTATTGTAGACATTTTACATATGGGATCATACGACATGTGGCCTTTGGATTCTTCCACTTAGCATAAGGTTTTCAAGGTTCATCTGTTGTAGCACATATCAATACTTCATTCCTTTTTATGGCCAAATAACATTCTACTGCATGGATATATAATATTCATTCATCAGGTGGGTGGCCATTTTAGTTCGTACTTTTTAGCTATTATGAATAATGCTATAAATGTATTTTTAAATGTTACCCTGTTTCTACTATGTATCCAGGGTTAAGAATCAGATGTAGAAGCTGACAATGGACCCTGGATTTACTAGTATGGGGAGATTATACAGTATATTACACATCTTTTGGGACAACATGGCTCAAAAGAGGCCATGCCTTTTGAAAAATGGCACCCCAATCACATAGTTTGACTCTATCAGTGAGGACCCTCAAGTGATTGACACCTCATGAAATGAATAGTGCCTACCGTAAAACTATCAGCTACACATACCATGAACAAGGCAAAAGAGGTCATAAACCCCTCTTTTGTGAGCTCCCATGTGCCGCCATATTCTTCTTCGTCGATCTGTAGGTAGTTGCTGAAGTAGAGGTACAGGACTCCTGCGTTGATTAGGCAGAATCTGGAGTGAGGAGGACAAATGCCAGACACAAACTGTAAGCTTGTAAGACTCAACTCCCACCGTCACTGTTCAGCTCTATTAGGGCACTCACTGTGTTCCACAGTTAACTGTTTGCATACGTGTCTGCCCCACCAGGCAGGGGGTGACCTGGACAGAGAGGTTACTTGGGTTCAAACATGAGGTTTTTTCCCCCCCCCAACAGAAGTTTGTTCAGACATAGATTATAAGACCTTGCTCAAGTCTCTTGACATGGGTTTCAGTTACCTCATCTATAAAATGGGGAGGCTGAAGAGTATTACGGGGCAAGTGAAATAATACACAAAAATGCCTAGGCCCTCAATGCAACTGCCCACTTAGCTAGAGATTTTTTTTAGGGACAGGGTCTTGCTCTGTCGCCCAGGCTAGAGTGCAATGGCCTGATCATAGCTCCCTGCAGCCTCCAACTCCTGGGCTCAAGCAATCCTCCCACCTCAGCCACCCAAGTAGCTGGGATGCATGCCACCATGCCCAGCTAATTTCCTGAGCTAGAGATTTAAAGAAGGAGCAACGCTTTTCAGTCACCCAGCAAAAGCAAAAAAATAAAACAATTTAAGAGCATAGAGAAGTTCTCCAAACTCCCTTGAAGAAAGAAAGAAAATATCGAGGCCGGGCGCGGTGGCTCACGCCTGTAATCCTAGCTCTCTGGGAGGCCGAGGCGGGCGGATCGTTCTGAGCTCAGGAGTTCGAGACCAGCCTGAGCAAGAGCGAGACCCCACCTCTCCAAAAAAAAATAGAAAGAAATTAATTGGACAGCTAAAAATATATACAGAAAAAGATTAGCCGGGCATGGTGGCACATGCCTGTAGTCCCAGCTACTCGGGAGGCTGAGACAGTAGGATTGCTTGAGCCCAGGAGTTTGAGGTTGCTGTGAGCTAGGCTGATGCCACGGCACTCACCCCAGGCAAGCGAGTGAGACTCTGTCTCAAAAAAAAAAAAAAAAAGAAAGAAAGAAAGAAAATGGCTGTTGGGCCATCCCCCAAACAGGACCAATACCTGACATGGGCCTCCAGGTAGCTCCAGCTGGAGAGTGGCCACGGGACACATAACAAGCACATGTTAAGCTGCTGCTTCACAGCCTAATTGAGCAAGCAACAGCACACGCCCCTGCATAACTCCCAATGGCAGACCATTTCTCGATGTCCACTGTCCATTACTGCACGTGATGCAGCGGTGAACATGACAGTTCCTGCCCTTGGGTCACCATCACTTAGGGGTCTACGACCAGCAATGGGAGTGGAATTGAAGCCCGCAGTTTGTGAGCACCCCTGGGAAGGTCTCTGACCTCCGCGATGTATTTAGCTGATGCACGACTTGGAAGGCATGAGCAGGAACATATCACTCTGCTTGCCTGATCTCTTGTTTTCAAAGAGTGATCAAGACTTTCTTTGTGATCTTTCCAGTTGTTGCATCTAACTTAACGGGGGACTATGTCTCAGGCCACATCCCTTCTGAAGGCTCCCAACACGTGAAGTGTGGGCTGTTGCAGTGGTGTGAGTATAAATCGGCACCCGAGAGGCTGGGGGAGACCCTGAGGCTGTCTGAGCAAGGTGGGGATGGGGTGGGGTGTGCATCCTTCAGAAGTCTAGTTCATGAGTAGTGAGACCATGGGCTTTCTCGTATGTGGGGGAAATGGGCTGGGAGACTGGTTTAGATCTGTACTCACGTTTTAGGACAAGGACCAGGAAAGTAGCTGAATGGTGGGGGAGGGGGTAAGAAGCCCCAAAGTCTTCAAGCCTAAGGGTCTGGGAATATAACGGTTGTAGGAACAGAAGCAGGAAGTCAGGAAGAACACAATACAGTCCTTAGCTTGGCCACGTTGTGGCCACATCCTTATTTTCTGCAGAAATCTTAGGACCCAGCCAAATCTGGCTACCTCCCTCTGACAGAAGTTTCATTTTGGACAGGGAGACCCAGTGGCTCTAGATGGAGGGTACTGATGGGAGCAGGAAATGTCACTCTGAGGCTCAAATAATGAGCTAGGGATGGAGAGTGACTGAAGACTCAGGGGAGCGAGGAAGATGGGGAGAGAAAAGGGCAGACAGAGGCCCTGCTTTCCAGGGCTTACACACTAAGCAGGAAGTGAAGTCACAGAAACAAAGGTGTTAAGTCCAATATTTGGTGGTCAAGGGGGAAGGGCCAGGAAAGAACTAGAAGCGTTTAAACTGAGCTTTAAGGAGGGGCATGATTTACATTTTGTAAATAAGCAAGAGAATTACAAGCAAATGTGTAAACAAATTAATGTACTGGATTAGGGGTAGGATAAGAACGTGAAAAAGACTAACTTTCAAATGCGTTTTAAAATTTTCTAGCCTAACAACTCCAGTCAGAATTTTAACAAGATAATGAATCTTTCACACCCTGCTCTCAGGGATGAAAGACTATAAGCTAACAGTAACGTATGACCCTGTTTTCTAGAGTCAATGGACTTTATTATGGTTTTAAAAAATTTTAACACACATCACTGAGCACCTACTGATCATGTGCCAAGCCCTATGAGAGGGACCAAGGAAGCAGGAGGGGATGGACACCGTCCCTCTCTGATAATGGAAAACCTCAGCAGACAGCAGGCCCGTCACTCAGATCTCAGGCAAATTATAAATAACAAGACCTGCGGAAATGGTTTTACCTTAACAGACCCTAACTGGTGGCCACAACAGAAAGAAATGAGGAGGAGCAAGTTGGGGTCGAGACACAGGGCAGTTAAGGAGAGAGGAGGTCACCAGAAATGAGCACCAGAGCAGTCCTGCCCTAAGCCCAAGCAGCTGGGGCACGCAGATGGAGAGGGGACATGTGTGGAAAAATCAATGTGCTTGGCCCTTTCCAAGAGCAGGGGAAAAGGTGCCAACCAGAAGGAGGCACGGGATTTGTTTGGAGAGAAACTGGCTCTGGCAGGACAGTGTGGGACTGAATCCCAGAAAACAGGCCGTCCTGAAAACACGGCACCACGCACTGTGGATGAGCCGCTCCAAGGTGCATTTCCTGTTTTCCCAACAGTCACATTTTACCACTGTTTACAGTGGACCATTTATGAAATACCTACATTGTACCAAATGCTACATTTAGCTATTTACTTGCATTATCTCATTTAATTCTGATTATCAACCACACTCATACTGCCCCCATTTTACTGATGCGGAAATTCACATAAGCTCAAAATTATGTAGCTTGAAAGTGGCAGAGCTAGAACTTGAATCTAGACTTTTTTTTATAAAGTTTTTAAAAAGTCTGTTTGGGCACAGTAGGAAAGATCCTGAGCTAGCTCTAGTCCTTCCTATATTACTCCCAGATTGGGTGACTTCTAAGAAATCTCTTAAGAATCCCACAACACCAGATAGGTACAGGGACGCTGAACTAGCATTATTCCTTTCCTTGACAAGTGGTCTTGCACGAAGAGCAAAGCCTCTTGCCTTTAGGTTGCTCTCCTCCCTCGCTGGCATTCTCCTGTCTTTTTTTCTCTCACAGACAGCTCAAACAGGTTGACCAACATTCTAAAAATATATTTCTATACCACCTTCAACCTGGGAAGACATTTATGAACCGCAGGTCCTGTGTCTCTTTACCCTCAGTCTTCCAGTGTCCACTCTGGTAACGTCAGGCAGAGCAGGGTCTTGTTCAGTCACACAGGCTGGAGTGCAGTGGCTCACTGGAGACTCGAACTCCTGGGCTTAAGCGATCCCCCTGCCTCAGCCTCTTAAACTGATGGGACTACAGGCATGCGCCACCATGCCCAGATAATTTTTTAATCTTTTGTAGAGATGGGGTCTCACTATGTCACCCAGGCTGATCTCAAACTCCTGGCTTCAAGTAATCCTCCCCTGCCTTGGCCTCCCAAAGTGCTGCTGGGATTATAGGCCACTGCACCCAGCCACATAGAGTATAATAAACGCTTAACAGTTCCCTTGTACAAATATCTTGCTCAGTATCATAAATCAAAAGCACTTTTTAATTAGAAGAGGGGACCACACAATTTCTTTTAGGTTATTTTCTGAAAAAGCAGGTAACTCAAATGTTTGAAATATACTTTACCCCTTTTACCCTAGAGTAAGGGAATAATAAGAAATGTGATCACACCTAAAACAATCAATGTAGTTTTACATGGGGGAAGGGTGACAGCCTGTATTCCCTATGTGAAAAGAGAAATGGGCCAGGTGAGGTGGCTCACACCTGTAATTCCAGCACTTCAGGAGGCCAAGGTGGGAGGATCAGATAGCTTAAGGCCAGGAGTTCAAGACCAGCCTGGGCAACATAGCTAGATCCCATCTCTATAAAAAATTTAAAAATCAGATGGGTGTGGTGGTGAATGCCTGTAGTCCTAGCTATTGGAGAGGTGGAGGTGGGAGGATCACTTGAGCCTAGGAACTTGAGGTTACAGTGAGCTATGATCACGCCACTGCATTCCAGCCTGGGCAACAGAGTGAGACCTTGTCTCTAAACAAACAAACAATAAATAAATAAAATAATAAAAGGCCAGGAAGATAAACGTTTTAAGGTATAGATATCCCAGTTAACCTGGTTTAATCATTATGCATTGTATGCATGTATCAAAATATCACATGTACCCCCAAAATATGTAAAACTATGATACATCAATTAAAAAAAATACAGAAAAAAAGGCCAGGCCCTCCTGGTTCCACAACAGCTCACCCATGATTCCTATCTTAAAGCAACTCCCACACATTTTTTTAATTCAATCTGCTGGGCATGTGGACTCACTTTCAGTGGCTTGTTAAACTGAGCCATGACCATGACCAGAGGCTGGCATCAAGTATGCTACCACTGGCCACAGGAGCACAACAAAATGTGGAGGGCCCAACCTCCTACTTTTGGGCTGCTTTAAAATGCAGGGACCTGAGCTGGGCAAGGTGGTGCACACCTGTGGTCCCATCTACTCAGGAGGCTGAGGCAGGAGGATTGCTTGAGCCTCGGAGTTTAAGACCAGCCTGGGCAACATAGCGAGACCCCGCCTCTTAAAAAAAAATGTAGAGACCTGAAATAACTTCTGACAAAGCCAAGATTTAGTATATTGAGAACAGTGCCAGGCACAAAGGAGACGGTCAAGTGCAGAAGATCCTTCATTTCCCTAACTTCCATAGGTATAAAAGCCATGCCAGAACTAGAGTGCATGCCACCAACAAATAATGTGATACTCTCTTGCAAAAGCTCACTTCAGACACATAAATGAATGGACTAGCCCAGCCTTCAGGAAGGTAACCTGCCTGACCTGAGATGCTCCAGGGCCTGCTGAACTCAGGAATGCCACACCAGACCCAGGAGTACCATTATGGAGCCACCTTTTTGCTTTAGCCATTACATACACACACCTCTCCAAAGCAGGAATAGCCTTTTCCACAAAAGGAAAACAAAACCTACATTTAAAAAGAAATGGCACTTATGGTACCAAGTACTCGGGAGGCTGAAGCTGGAGGATCACTTGAGCCTAGGAGTTCAAAAAAAGGGAAAGCGATGATACCATGAAAATGCAAGATACCCAAGACACCAAAGACTTACCCTGCTATTCCCAAGAAACCTCGTAATGGCAAAACTCCCCAAATGACACCCAGGACCACAGCAATGATCTGTCTGAACCAGTAGATCACATCTAAAAATTCATCCTGCAGAAAAGACAGGTAGATAATGCATGTATTATTATCTGGGGTGGGTACCACAGTATGGGGGAGGTGAGGGGGGACAGAAAAGCATTCTGCTAAACATCTCTTCCAGGGAATTTTTCCCTTAAAAGGAATAGTATGTGGTACTTGCATCACCTGTTATACTTAAAATGTGGTAGAAAACGATATATTTAGACATCTTAAGGGATCACTTCCAGAGTCTGTACTCTAGATCAAAATTTTAGAGAAATCATTTACATTTTTTTTAGAAGTTGCATATATGAAATATCTTGTAATGAAATGGTTGTGATAGTAACAGTGCTATTGGCCACCGATAAAGATTAGAACAAAAGTGCTGGAGACAGGTGCCAACATATCTAAGTTTCATAGAAGGACACAGAAGACTCAGGTTTTTGATCTGCTCTAGATTCCAGAAACTGGTCTTTATAAAAGGAAAGAAAGAAATGACACAGCAGATCAGAAAGAGACTGCAGGTTTTGCAAGAGCTGGGCAGGGCTGGGGGCAGGACAAGGGCACCTTGAGGAAGTGCCTCCCATCCCCCCTTACAGGAACTCCAGGAAAGAAAACCCACTTCAGCAGCCCAGAAAAACAAAGAAAAGGTTGCAACTATAATATTTTTTTCAAGCTACCTGGACTCAAGCGGTTTGTGATGGTCCCTTCCACATCACGGAGCAGAGTTGGGGAATGTCCATACTTAGATCCTCTGAATGTGACCAGTAAGAACATCCTGAAGCCCCGACCAATTTCTCACACACATTTGGTGACGTTTCTTTCTCTCTCTCACATACACACTCACCTAGAAGGTGGTCTGAGTCTTCCCTCTTGATTCTCACACGTATTAGTATTCGTTTTTTTCATTCAACAATCAGGCAGTATCAGCTCACCATTAGCGAGCCTCACTACACGCAAAACGCTTTAATGTACTTAATTCTCAGAGTTGTTCTGACAATTAAGTGAGATTATGCATGGAGAGCACCTGACCTATAGAAAGTATTCAGTAGGAGGTCTGTTACTGTTACCGTTTGTGCTGACGACTGTGTTAATTAAATCGAAAAGTAACTTACTCAAGATCCTACTAGGAAGAAAAGGCGGAGGCCGAATCAAATTCAGCTCAGTCACGCCGTTCAGGCACACGCCCTGCCCGCAGATGACAACTCCTTTGCCCCCTCCTCGCCGCTCCCGCGTGCCCAGGCGGCTTCTTCCTTAAGTCACTCCGCGGGAAGCTCCTAACCCGGCTGTCAGGCCCGTGCCCTCCGAGTTCGCCTCGGCACCCTAGGCCACCCGCTCCACCTCTCCACTCGATCGCACCCGGACGGGGGCGGGTGTAGGCCCAGGCCAGTCCGCCCAGTCCCAGCCGGCTCCTCGAACCCGCATCCTCGCTGGGCCCCACCGCACCCACCTTGTCCTCCCAGGCCGCGTCGCTCCGCAGCACCTTGCTCCAGACAGAGACTTTGAGGGCCCCGTTGGCCAGCTGCGGCTGAGGCGGCTCCTCCTTCCGCCGCCCGCCGCTCATCCTCCCGTCGCGCCGCCCGGGCCGGGCTTGGGGCGCGCGGGCTGAGCCAAAGGGAGTCGGGGTCTGGGGTCGCGGGTCACGGAGAGGCGGCGGCAGGCTCAGCAGTCGGGTCCTGCAACGCCTTGCGGCTCCTCTCACTCCACCAAGCTACCGGGCTCTACGCTCCACCGAGCAGGCGCCGCGAAGGGAGGGGCAACGGAACGGCATGTCCACGCAGCCAATCGGCGACCGCGCAGCCGTCCCGGCGACGGAGCGGCCGCCGCCTCAGCGCAAGCGCTCTACGCGTGGCGGAAGTGACGAAAAGTTTCTGCCAGGTGCGCGGTAGTGTGGGAGGGAAGGGACAATCTTGGCAGGAACGGCGACATGAGCGCAAGGAGGCGCTGTGGAGACTGAAGAAGAGCATGTAAGGTAAGAACAGAGGGTTGGACGTGAGCTTGGCCCAGCTGCCCCTGGAGCAGCGGG
Source organism: Avahi laniger (assembly GCA_963575035.1). Taxonomy (NCBI): domain Eukaryota; kingdom Metazoa; phylum Chordata; class Mammalia; order Primates; family Indriidae; genus Avahi; species Avahi laniger. The sequence goes on along the minus strand of CAUYSK010016344.1, from coordinate 4,871 downwards.
GCAGAGGCGGCTCTGCCTTTCCTGAGGCTGTCTGGCAACCTACTCGCCTGCTAAGCCCAGACCCTGCTCCCTGGGAGCCCCCAACTGCCCCTCAGATTTTAGCCCTGCTCATTTCTCCCCTAACCCTGCAAGTTCTGTAGGACCTTGTTGAAGACGCCAACTCTCAGGCTGGGCGGTGGCTCACACCTGTAACCCTAGAACTTTGGGAGGCCAAGGCGGGAGGATTGCTTGAGGCCAGGAGTTCAAGACTAGCCTGAGCAAGAGCAAAAAAGTATCTGGGCTTGGTGGCGTGTGCCTGTAGTTCCAGCTACTTGGGAGGTTGAGGCAGGAGGATCCTTGAGCCCAGGAAGTTTGAGGTTGCAGTGAGCTATGATGAGGCCACTACATTCCAACCTGGGTGACAGAGCAAAACAATGTATCAAAACAAAACAAAACAATTAACTCTTCTGTAACAACTAAGCGTATCATCTTGCCCAGCACCCTCTTTTGGCAAATGAGAGAGCCCTGGGACCCCGAGTTTCTAAGGCTATATAGCAAGTTCAAACCGAGAACTCCTTGGGGTGAAATAAAAGGAGAATTTTATTAGGCATCAGAATATCTGAATTATTCACCTATTGCATCCTCACTATGTGCTAAATCAGTGGTTCACGAAGTGTGTTTCTGGACCAGCTGCAGCCACATCACCTGGGAATTTGAGAAAGGTGCAAATTCTCAGTCCCCATCCCAGACCGACTGAATCAGAAATTCTGGGGATGGAGCTCATATCAGTGTTTGAACAAGCCCTCCAGGTGGTGTCGTGCACACTGTACTGTGTAATAAGTTGAGAGACCAAGGCACATCCCTTATGTGCAGTGGGTTTATAGAGCCAAGTAACTTGTCTAGAATGACTGAGTAGTACCTGACTCCAAAATACATGCTCTTATAAGCTTTAAGTCTTAAAGAATATCAACCAGGTGAGAACATCTATTGCATACCCATCAACATTCACCTGTAGCTCTTCACTTTAGGTGAGCAACAGAATCTCCTAGGGAGCTGGTGTTTTTCACCCCAACCCCACCCTAAGATCCTGTTTGAGTAGATTGAGTGGTGCTGGCCCCCAAAGGTGATACACGTGGCCACAGACATTACTCGGTCTGGAACTGGTGGAAGGGCCATATACTTGATATGAGTGCACACCTTTATTCCTTTTACGTAGGTGTTCTTTTCAACCGTGCCTCTTTTTGGAACCAGTTTCCCTCCCATGTGCAAGGTAAAGCTTAACCAATCCAGTCCAGTTTGGAAAGTGTCCCGCTGGTATAGAAACTCTTTTATAGACTCTCTGGTGGCATACAGCTCTGGAAACAAACTGAACACTCTGTCATAGAATGTCTAAATAATACCTAGTTCATGGCCAAAAGGTACATTTTCACCGTGCTGGGTCTCCTCGAGGCAAAGGTGTGTATTGGGGAATCTGATCTGGTGGGTTAGGGAAGACTGAGCTCTGAAGGAAGAGTAGGGGTTAAGAAAGAGAAGAGGGGCGGGGGGCATGGTGGCTCACGCCTGTAATCCTAGCTCTCTGGGAGGCCGAGGCGGGAGGATTGTTTGAGCTCAGGAGTTAGAAACCAGCCTGAGCAAGAGCAAGACCCCGTCTCTACTAAAAATAGAAAGAAATTAATTGGACAACTAAAAATATATAGAAAAATTAGCCAGGCATGGTGGTGCATGCCTGTAGTCTCAGCTACTCGGGAGGCTGAGGCAGGAGGATCGCTTGAGTCCAGGAGTGTGAGGTTGCTGTGAGCTAGGCTGACGCCACGGCACTCACTCTAGCCAGGGCAAAAGAGTGAGGCTCTGTCTCAAAAAAAAAAAAAAAGAAAAAAAAAGAAAGAGAAGAGGGAGGGGAAGGGGAGAGGGAACATTCAGGGTGATGAAACCATGTGAGCTGAGAGTAAGGAATGAAGCCACAAGTAGGGGAAGGAGAGGGAAGAATCATGCTGAGTATTTGCTTTTTATTCTAAGGGTTGAGGAAGGATTTGAGCAGGGGAAGTCATCAGGTTTACATCTTAGATCACTTTTGCTGCTATTTGGGGGACTGGATTAGAATGGGAGACTAGTTAATAGACTGCTAAAGTCATTTAGGTGAGAGTTGGTGGGAGCACTGAAGATGGAGAAAATTGGATTAAAAACTTCTTTTTAAGTAAAAATATTTTCAATTGTAGTAAAATATACCTTGAAAAGTTTATCATTTTAACAATTTTTAAGTGTACAGTTCAGTGGCATTAAGTACATTCACTTCGCTGTGCAACCCATCCATTTTTCAGAAGTTTTTCATCTTGTAAAACTGGATCTCTGTACCCATTAAACCATAACTCCCCATTCTCCTCTTTCTCCAGCCCCTGGCACCCCCCATTCTACTTTCTCTCTCTATGAGTCTGACTACTCTAAGTACCTCATATAAGTACAGTATTTGTACTTTTGTGACTGGCTTGTTTCTCTTAGCAAAATGTGCTCAAGTGTAGCGCGTGTCAGAATTTCCTTCCTTTTTAAGGCTGCTGTATGTATATACCACATTTCGCTTATCCATTCATCCATCAGTGGATGCTTGTTTTGCTTAAACTTTTTGACTATTCTGAATAATGCTGCTATGAACATGGGTATACAAATGTCTGTTCATGTCCCTGCATTCAGGGACATGATTCAGAGAAATTGCTGGATCATAATTGTGATTCTGTTTTTAATTTTTTGAGGAAGCAGCGGTGTACAAGGTTCCAAGACACTTATTTTTTTCTGTTATTTTGATGATAGCCATCCTACTGGGTGTGAAGTAGTGTTTCATTGTGGTTTTGATTAGCATTTCCCTAATGATTAGTAATATTGATTATCTGTTCATTTGCTTATTGGCCATTTGTATATCTTTGGAGAAATGTCTATTCAAGACCTTTGTCCATTTTTGAGTCTGGATGGTTTTTTTTGTTGTTGTTGAATCTTAAGCATTCTTTATTGTGGCTATTAATCCCTTATCCTACATATGATTTGCAAATTTTTCTCCCATTCTCTGAGTTGCCTTTTTAGTCTATTGATAGTGTCCTTTGATGCATAAAAGTTTTTAATTTTCATGAAGTACAACTTTTCTATTTTTTCTTTTGTTGCATGTTCCTTTGGTGTCACGTCTAAAAGATCATTGCCAAATCCAATGTCATAAAGCTTTTCCCATATATTTTCTTCTAAGAGTTTCATTGTTTTAGCTCTTTAAACTCTGATCCATTTTGAGTTAATTTTTGTATATGGTATTAGGTACGGATCCAACTTCATTCTTTTGCATGTGGATATCTAGTTTTCCTAGCACTGTTGTTGAAAAGCCTGTCCTTTCCCCATTGAATGGTCTTGGCACCCTTGTTGAAAATCATTTGACCATATGAGTGAGAGTTTATTTTTAGGCTTTCCAGTCTATTCCATTGATCTATATATCTGTCTTTCAGTCAGTACCACACAGTTTTGATTACTGTAGGTTTGTAAGTTTTGAGATTAGGAAATGTGAGTCCTCTAACTTTGTCCTTTTTCAAGATTGTTTTGTCTATTCTTGGTCCCTTAAGATTCCATATACATTTTAGGTTAATTTTTCTGTTTCTGCAAAAAAAAGTCTTTGAGATTTTGATAAAGATTGCAGTGAATCTGTAGATTGCTTCAGGAGAATTGACTTCTTAACACTATTAAGTGAATTCAGGATATCTTTCCATTTATTTGTGGGTTTTTTTTTTTTAAGACAGAGTCTCACTTTGTTGTCCCAGCCAGAGTGTAGTGATGTTGTCAGAGCTCACTGCAACCTCAAACTTCTGGGCCCAAGTGATTCTCCTGCCTCAGCCTCCCGAGTAGCTGGGACTACAGGTACATGCCACGACAACCTGCTGATTTTTCTATTTTTTTGTAGAGATGGGGTCTCGCTGTGTTGCTCAGGCTGGTCTCAAACTCCTGGTCTCAAATGAGGCTTATTTGTGTTTTTAATTTCTTTCAGTGGGCCAAGTGCAGTAGCTCATGCTTATAATGCCGGAATTTTGGGAGGCTGAGGCAGGAGGATCACTTGAGCTCAGGTGTTTGAGACCAGCCTGGGCAGCATAGCAAGACCCTATTTCTGCAAAATATGTTTAAAAATTTAGCTTTTCAAAGCTGGATGTTCAGACAAAAAAAAAAAAATTTACCTGGACGTGGTGGTATGTGCCTGTAGTCCTAGCTTCTTTGGAGGCTGAAACAAGAGGATTGCTTGAGCCCGGGAGTTCGAGGCCACAGTGAGCTATGATCATGCCACTGCACTTCAGCCTGGGTGACCGAGTGAGACTCTATCTCAAAAAATAAAAATTTTCAGGCCTTGGGCAGTGGCTCATGCCTATAATCCTAGCACTCTGGAAGGCCGAGGAGGGAGGATCCCTTCAGGTCAGGAGTTCGAGACCAGCCTGAGGAAGAGACCCAGTCTCTACTAAAAGTATTAATAGAAAAAATTAGCTGGGTGTTGTGGTGAGTACCTATAGTTCCAGCTACTTGGGAGGCTGAGGCAGGAGGATTGCTTGAGCCCAGGAGTTTGAGGTTACAGTGAGCTATGATGACACCGTTGCACTCCAGCCGGGGTGACAGAGTAAGATTCTGTCTCAAAAAAAAGAAAAAATTGCAGTAATTTTTTTAAAATTTTAAGTTTTCAGTTTACAAGTCTTTCAACTGCTTATTTAAGTTAATCCCTAAATATTTTAATCTTTTAGATGCTATTTTTTTTTTTTTTTTTTTTTTTGAGACAGAGTCTCACTCTCTTGCCTGGAGCGAGTGCAGTGGCGTCAGCCTAGCTCACAGCAACCTCAAACTCCTGGACTCAAGCAATCCTACTGTCTCAGCCTCCCAAGTAGCTGGGA
>CAUYSK010016343.1:0-40568 GCA_963575035.1 Avahi laniger | reverse complement strand
TAGTGTTTTAGGATGGAATGATCCCAGAAAGACTTACCCTTCCCCAGATCCTTTACACAAACTGTTCCTTCACCGGGACTCCCTTCCTTCCCCTTACTGCCTGTTGAATGTCAACGTATCTTTCAAGCTCAACTTAAATCTAACCTACTCCTTGAAGCTTTCCTTATATTCTCTCCAGCCAAAGTTAGTTTGTGGCTCAGTCTGTGTTCTCCTAGCACCTAAGAATCCAGTAATATAGCCCCTTGGCATTCTAGGATGTAAGATTTGTGGCTTCTACTGTTCCCAAAAGACCCCAAAGTTCCCCAGCCGCTCATCCAACATTTTACTGAGTCACAAATTTGATTCCAGCCAGCTCCAAGGTCTCCACAGAGGAGGAGTAGCTGAGATACAGAGTGAGCTGAGCCCAACTCACCCCAAGCCTTCATAGCCCAACCCAGCCTGGTCGGCCTCTACTGGATTTATTTTTATTTTTCCTTTATGAAGACTGCACTGCCCCAAAAAAATCCTATTAGCTAGTGATGGAAGTGATGAGTGAGTGAAATAGTCCAAGAAAGGAATGGTTCTTGCCAGAAAATAGCTTTACAAATTACTTTAATCTTTTATTAAGAATCTGGAAGCATCACTTAAAAACCTTAGCTGTACTTCACAGCATTTTATGGGGAGAAGTTATATACTACAGTGGCATTAACAGGATTGGAAATTTGAAAAGGCTTTGGGCCTTGCCCCTCAATAATGTCAAAGGCTCCCAGTAGCTCTAGTGAATACTTATCACATTGCATCATAATTACGTGTTTAGCTGTCTCCCCTCTAGTCTAAGGATCCCAGTCACCTAGACCCCAGAGCTAGATTATCTGGGGCTGAGATCTCAGTTCACCTAATAACTAAGTAAACTTGAACAGGTTACTCTGTGTTACTCTGTGTGTCTTGATTTCTTCATCTTTAAAATGGTAAGATAGTACCTACCTAATCACATCAATTTTTAAGTAGTAAATATGGCAATACAGGCCAGGTGCAGTGGCTCACACCTATAATCTCAGCACTTTGGGAGGCCAAGGTGAGAACATCACTTGAGGCCAGGAATTCAACACAAGCCTGAACAACACAGCGGGACTCTGTCTCTGCAAAAAATAGAAAAATTAGTTAGGTGTGGTGGTGTATGCCTGTAGTACCAGCTACTGGGGAGGCAGAGGCAGGAGTTTGAGGTTGCAGGGTGCTATGATGGTATCACTGCACTCCGGGTCGGACAACAGAATGAGACCCTGTCTCAAAAAAAAATAAAATAAAATAAAGGCAATACATAAAAAGCACTTAAATCAGTATCTGACCCTTCAAAAGTGATTGATAAATGCTACTAATTAGTTTAAGAGTTTCTTCTAGGACAGATTTTACATCTTAGTGACCTTTTCTAGAATTTCTAGTTCTCCAGTGGCTCACACAGTGCTTAGTACACGGTATGTGCTCAACAGAAGTTAAAAGAATGAGTGAATGCGTCAGTGAGTACATGAGGGCTCTGCCACTTTGTTCTCAAAGTCACAATTGCTTTATTCTGGTATTTTGACTTGGCCGATCCGGTATCCAGATGCTGCAATTGTGGTCAACATCCCCACCACTATCATATGCACCATTGCAATCAATTTGCAGCTATTGGAAATCACGGTGCTGTGACCGAGAGTGAACGGGAGGAGCAGAGAGGATTGATGGAGGCTCATAGCTTGACCTCTCTTCTTCATCTGGCCACCATGGTAGAAGGATGAGGGGTAGAAGCTGACAAAACTGCTTGAGAAATACAGACAGACAGAGCTGCTTTGGGATTCAGGTAGCACCCTTGTCCCCTGGGGTCTATTCTTAACCCAGCATCCAGAGTAAACCTCTAAAACCTAAACTGGATCATGTTGCTTCCCTGCACAAAATCCTGCGGTGGCTTCTTTTCTTACTTGGAACAAACCAAGAATTCTCACAACGGCCTAGAAGGTCATGACCCAACCAGTGGTACCTCTCCCATCTCATCTCCTACCTCGGTCCTCCTTGCACACTCCAGTCCAGCCTTCTTGCTGGATATAGGCCTTCTTGCTGTTCCTTTGACACTCCCAGGAGACTCCTGCTTGGAGTCTTTGCACTTGCTATTCCCTCTGCCCGGTATGCTTTTCCAAGAAATCCATGGTTCACTCTGTCACGTCATTTAGGTCTCTGCACAAATGCCCCCTCATCAGAGAGGCCTTCTCTGTCCACCTACCTAAAGTTCTGTGAGAGCAGGGGCTTTATTTTATGCATTGCTCCAGCCCCAGCACCTAGCCCAGTGCCTGGCACAGAGTACTCAATAATTACTTATTGACTGATTAAGTGATTGAAACCCCAGGAATCCACCTGCTTTCTGCTTCTATCTCCCTCCCAGAGCTAAGTCCTCCTCAAGTGGAAGCTTCTCCCTAGCAGTGAACTGTCTGCATCCAAAGATAGCTCTTGTACCCCAGCAAAATAAGGGAGATAAAAGTGTGTTATTGAAACAAAAAGGAGCTGCTGATTACATAATACTCTGTTAGAGAAACTCAAGGATCCCTGGTTTGACAAAATGAATTTGCATTTGTTGGAATTTTCAAGTAAAGGAATAAGGTATAAGGTGTTCGAGAAATAGAAATACTGATTACTGTGACTCTGTAGAACAACTACAGTAATGGAGGGGGACTCAGAATGAAAAGAGAAAAAGAAAAGGAAAAACCTAAATCATTGATGAGGCTTCGCCTGGGGTAGGGCTCAAGAATATGCATTTTAACAAGTTCCTTGACTGATTCTTAAGTAACCAGCACAGGACAGGTCCTTGGAAAGGGTCTTAGAGATTTAGTGAAGTACGAGGCTACACATTGCAGTGGGAAAGACATGGGCTATTACAGCCAAACAGACCTGGGTTTAAATCCTGCGTCACTGCTACTATCTGTGTAACACTCGCTATTGCTTACCTCTCAGATCCTGAGGTTCCATTTCCAGTTAGAGTAGATAATTATACCTGTCCTAGAGGGCTGCTGTGATGATTAAATTAAATAACGTACATAATTTGCCTGGTACATAGTAGGTACTTAAAACAGATGGCGGTTTATTACTAGCATTTTTATGGCCTCTGTTTTCTGAGTGCTTACAACCTCCTTGGAATGTTCCATGGTATTCTTACCCTCCACCCTACTATGTGACCTCACAGAGGTGAAAACATGTAGTCAAAAGGGCCCATTCTTCTGCAAACAAGAAAATCTTCACCCTATATCTTCCCTGGAGTTCCTCTCACCTCTTCTAGAATAGATCAAGAAATGTATTTTTGTTCTTAACTACCCATTAATCATTAATAATAAATCCTTATATATTTTTAGAGTCTTCACTCTCCCAAGGTTTTCACATATATTTCAGGACAAAAGCTTGAGAAGGTGGTAGAGCAGGCACCATTATCGCTCACTCACAGAGGTCTGGTGAGCGACCTGTGTGTGCACAGCTAGAATGTGGGTGCTCAGGGACTCTAGCCCATGCATGTTCCATTAGGCAACATCCCCTGTTATCAAGACTTTAGGATGCAGAGCTTGAGGCAAAGAGGAGAAAGACGCAGGGGCCATCCATCCGCTGTTGCTACCTGCACTTCGCAGGGCTCTGGGGTAATGGTTGGAGACTGAGAGGGTAGCCTGGCTCAACATACGGCAAAGATGATCCCATCCAAATCCCAGGGTGACAGCAGCACAGTGTCCCAGACTTCCCGTCCAGCGCAAGGTTGCCAGCCTTCTGCAACTCCACACCCCCACCTGCTGGAAGCTGCCTTGCACACAGCCTGACCATCCTTCGCCCACCCTGGACTGCGGCTCTCCCTGAGTCCCACGTGCCACCCTGCTGGGGCTGCTCTGGGAGCCACAGTACAGGCTGGTGGCTTCAGAGTGGAATTAGAGACAGTTCCCCTATTTCTTTCTTAGTCTTATGGTAAAGAATCTGAATCTACGATGCTGAGTGAACTCTGCTCTTTCTGAATTTCAGTTTCTCCCAAGTTGTAACAAAAGGGAGATTCAGCCCTGACTTTCCACGCCCTGCTAGGGTGAAATAGGACAGAGTAATGAAACACCTGCTCTGCCAGATGAAAAGAACAGGGACTTTGGAGAGAAAACTGCTGTAAATTTCAGAATTAGGGAGATAAAGTAGCAGCATTCCAGGAAACAGATGGAGAAATGGAGTCCCAGAGAGTCAAAGTAAGCAGCCACTGGGAACAGAATTTATTTATTCAATTATTCTCTCAGATATATTAATTGAGCATCTACTGTGTGCCTGGTACTGTGATACATGGATGAAAACTCTGTCTCTGCACTTTAAGTCCCTTCGCTGGCATTTTCACTTTCACTGGGACATCATTTTTATCTACCTTCCTGTCAGTTTTCCCTCTGAATATTTTCCCCTGTGTCCTTGGTAACCTCATTCCACTACAAACAAATTCTTCTACAAAAACAGTACCCTCCAAGAACTTTCACTGTGTCATCCTCCTCGCCGTAACTAAAGCCTGGCTTTACCCCAAGGACACGGGTTCTCCTACAGCTCTCTTAAGTGGAGGCTGCTCTTCCTCCCACGGAAGTTCCATTTCCTAGTCAGGAGCAGGGCGGTCAGGGTTAGCAGGCTCCCAGCTTCCCCCGCCAGCTCCACTTCATTTCTCTTGCACCTTCGTTCAAAGCCCTCCTCATACCGAATGGTTCATTGCCCGCTACCTCTTCTCGCTGCTGTCGTTGGCCCTGGCCCATAGCAGACGAGGACTCTCCCCGTTCACCTCTGCGCATTAACCCCCACCGTCATCCTGAGACAAACTGCTGAAGCCGGTCCATCTGGCACCCTAACCTCGCCCCTAACCTCGCCCCTAACCGTCCCGATCACTTCAAAGAACCTTCTACTCTGCTTTCAGCTACGCTTTTCAAGGCTGCAACTGGACTGTTACCAGCGTGCTTCCACCACTTCTCGAGAATTAAACTTGGACCACAAGCCTTCCAGCTCTCCTCTTCCTCCCACTTCACCACCCCCTGGCCTCACTGAGTTCCAGCACTTTAACCCCTTCCTTGCCTCACAGTTTATCTTCCGTCTCCCCTCAACCTCAGGCCTCGGTCTTTGAAACCCCGAGCTAGACCTCTGGGCAATAAGGTGAATGATTTCCCGTCGGCCCCCTCGATACGCTTGTTCCCTTTTCCTTCCACTCACAAGTCCTAGAAAACCCTGACCCTGAGTCGGTTCTACAACTGCCTGTCCTGCTCTTAAGCCTGGACTTCTGAGTCCTGGCAGGGAAAACCATACACTCCGACACGAATTGCTCTGTTGAAAGGGTCACAAAGGGCTATTACGAATCTGCCGTCAGCAGACAGCCTGTCCTCACCTTCACTGAGAAAAATCAAAGCCAGCAGCTCCCTCAACTTCTCGTCCCTTTTCCATAAATACGTGTCTCCCATGTCCTCCACATTTCCAAATTTTCTGTTCCTTCCTTTTGTTGGTGTATCTCTCAGGGTCCACTCAGGAGGCAAGAATCATACCCTAATTTGAACAGGGAAACTTTAATATAAAAAGTTACTAACTGTAACAAGGGATTATTTCTAATGGGAAAGAAAGAGTTGTATAAAGTACACAAATATCCAATACAGGGAGCAGCCTCTACCTCTAGGGCTGAGACAGAGCACCCAAGGAAGAAATAAATCTGGAAGGGACCCTGTCCCCTAGGCTGATATCCAACCCACACTAGAAAGGGTACTGCCTTGACCTCCTGGATGGCAGAGAGTTTTGCTGAGGTGCTGTGCCAACAGAACTCGCCAGGGAGCCACCCTCTAGGGTACCTGAGAAAACCATCCACATGGAAGTTCTGTGCTATGGAACTTGCTGAGGCCGTTTCTGCAGCACACTGCCCAGAAAATTATCTGCGCTGCCGGAGGACATCCTTGAGATCTTGCCCTGTAAAACTTGTTGGGAAAATGCCTATAAGAGTGCTGCATTGGGAATCCGTGTTCGGGTATGCCAGGAGAAGCTGCCCATAGGGAAGGGCCCTGTGCTGCTGCCTACCATGTGTGTGGCTGGTCACCACATGTTGCAGGAGTCTGCCAAGAGGAACACGCTGCAACCAGGAAGAAAAGCTCTTTCCTCCCAGTGTCCCTTCAGTGGCCTCCACTGACAAAGATTAACATCGTGCCAGCTGGCAAAGAAGACATAAATGTTCACAGGGTCCAGCTCCACTCCCGTAGAGCAGGCAATGAATACTGCGTTTGGAGATGAGAGGCGATAAATTGATAACTGGCATAACTGGGGTCTTCAACTTCCCTTTCTTTATCAGCTTCTCTGGTTTAGCCTATGGACATGTGCAAGTATTACAAACTGAACACACACACACACACACACACACATCCCAGGTCTTATGTTCCCCACTAATTGTGACAGTATCTTTCTTGTTTCTTTTTAAGCCAAGTTTTTAGAAAATATAGTCCTCATTCTTTGTCTTCTCTCTTCCATTTTCCTGTCACCCCTTTTTCTACTTTAGTTTGGCTCCAATCACTACTGTCAACAGAAATTTCTATCGTCAAACTCGTCAATGAAAAGAAAGGATAATTTTTATCCTTGTCCTTTTTTTTTATTATTTGACATCTAAGAAGCATTTTACACCGAGAACAGCCATTCCCTCTTTTCCCGGGTTCTGTGACATTCCTTGCGGTAGATTATATTATCTGCTCAAAGTTTCCCTTGCCTTCCAGGCTTGCCGTGCTTTGCCATGGACAAATTATACTTCCGTGTCCCCACTGACTTTTTGCTTAGCTATGGGACTTGCATTAGTTGATGACATATGAATTGAAGTGACAATGCAATTAGTTCCCAAAAGAGACCCTAAGAGACGTCGCAAGTTTCTACTTGCCTTCTGGTACTCCAGCATTCAGCCGTGTGAAGCAAATGCCTGAGGTAGCTGCTTCTCCAGCAGCCTGAGTCTCAGAATGAGAGACTCACGGAACAGACCTGAACACAACCGACAGGCTAGAGCAGAGGTGCCAGAGCCAACCCGCAAAAGACATAAACATGAAATAAATGTTTATTGTTGTAAGTCATTGAAATTGTAGGGTTTACAGTGCAACTAAATTAACTAACCTCTAGCTAGATAAATTAGTAAAAAGAAAGAAACACAAGTTGCCAATATCAGGAATAAAGAAGAGAACCACTGCAGATTCTACAGATATTAAAAGCATATGAGGCTGGGCGCCGTGGCTCACGCCTGTAATCCTAGCTCTCTGGAAGCCCGAGGCGGGCGGATTGTTTGAGCTCAGGAGTTCGAAACCAGCCTGAGCAAGAGCGAGACCCCGTCTCTACTAAAATTGGAAAGAAATTAATTGGACAACTAAAAATATATGGAAAAAAAATTAGCCAGGCATGGTGGCGCATGCCTGTAGTCCCAGCTACTCCGGAGGCTGAGGCAGGAGGATCGCTTGAGTCCAGGAGTCTGAGGTTGCTGTGAGCCAGGCTGACGCCACAGCACTCACTCTAGCCTGGGCAACAGAGTGAGACTCTGTCTCAAAAAAAAAAAAAAAAAAGCATATGAGGTGTAAATTCCTTGAAAGATGAATTGCCAAAGCTGACACAAGAGAAATAGAAGATCTGAATAGCCCGTTACCTATTAAAGAAACTGAATTTTTAGTTGGACCAATACCTCTCATGAACATTGATGCAAAATCCCTAATAAAATACTATTAACTAGAATACTCAGTATAGAAAAAGAATTTTTGAAAGGATAATATATCATAATCAAGTAGAGCTTCTCAGAAGTGTAAGATTTATTTAGTGATAATCAATCACTGTAATTTACCACATTAAGAGAATAAAGGAGAAAAATCATATGATCATCTCAACAGGTGGGGAGAAAGCATTTGATACAATTCAGCATCCATTTATGGTAAGGCTGTCAACAAAGTAAAAATAGAGAAGACCTTCTTGAACCCAAAAAAGCCTGGTGCTCACATCATGCTTAACAGTGAAAGACTGAATGTTTTGCCTCCCAAGATCAAGAACAAGGCAAGAAGATTTGCGCTTTCCACTTCTATTTAACATCGTACAGTTTCTAGCACAGGAAAGAGAGAGAGAATACAAGTTGCAAAGGAAGAAGTAAAATTTTCCTATTCACATATAACATGATTGTGCTTATAGAAACTCCTAAAGAATCTACAATAAAAATGGGAAAACTAATAATTAAATTTAGCAAGGTCAAATATCAAAAATCAAGTATTTTTCCATAGACTGCGAATGAATAATTTAAAAAGTTTTTAAACTTTAATATCATTTAAAATAGCATCAGGGTGGCTATTAATAATTCTGATCAAGATGGAGTAACAGAGGCCAATTAAAACTTTAGACAAAATATATAAAACAACAGTTTTCAGACAGTAGGCAGCAGGCAGCACAGGCAGTTAATCCTAAGAGAGAGGAATCAAACAAGGTGAGCCTTATGATTTTCTCTGTCTGTAATGGGAAAAGGTTCCCAGGCATCAGCACAGGAAAGGAGAACGCAGGCAGAATCCAAAAGTCTGCCTTAGTTCAGCAGATCATGCTGGGAATCTGAAGAGGCTAAATTAGCTAGAGTTCACGTGGCAGAGCATCGGAGATGAGACAGGTTCACAGAGAGAGCTCCAGGTATCCGCAGGTTTTCAGCTAAACGCTGATCTGAACACTCGTGAGGAAACTACCCAAGGCTGAGGAAGAATCACACCTGAAAAGAGTAGAGGGGAAGCCTCAGGGTTCACCTGCTAGCCAGAGTGGAAAACTCCATAATTTACAGGTCATCAGGTAGAATATTTAGAAAGATATTGCCTTATGGGACAGTATTAGCAATAACGTAAAGGTAATTCTGGTCATGCCAAACAAAGCAAGCCTCAAAAGGACCAAATAGTTGCCAAGTAACTTAACTATATCACAGAACAAAGCTCAAGAGCGTAAGAATAAATAAAATAAAATAAAATAAATAAAAAAGAATGTAAGAATACAAAAGTATCTAGCATCTGACAAGGTAAAAGACACAGTATCTGGAATTAAATAAAAAATTATAAGACACACAAATAAGCAAGAAAATACAATCCATAATGAAGAGAAAAATCAATCAATGAAAACTGACCTAGGAATGACATAGATGATAGAATTAGTGGACAAAGACATTAAAACAGTTATTAAAACTATATCCCATATGTTCAAAAAGGTAAAGGAAAGATTGGGTATGTTAAGTAAAAATATGAAAGATATTTTTTAAAGACCCAAATTAAACTTGTAAAGATAAAAATTAGAATATTTGAGATTAATAACAGCATATTGGACATTGAGTGTTTTATTCTTCACCTTTCAGAACCCCTATCACCCTCAGGTTTGGTTTTTTCACATAATCCCACATTTCTTGTAGGCTTATTTCTTTCCTCTTAATTTTCTGCTCGTTTTCTGACTGACTTATTTAATTGGAAGGAGTTGTCTTCAATCTCTGAGATTCTTTCTTCTGTTTAATCTATCCTGTTCTTGAGGCTTTCCATGGTGTTTTGTAGTTCCCTGTATAAATCCTTTATTTCCAGGAGATTGGTTTGATTTTTCTTTAATATTTCAATTTCTTTAGTGCATTTTTCTTCCAAATCCTGGATTATTTTTGTGGTTTCTTTGTTTTGCTTATCCATTTTTTCTTGCATATCATTCAGTTTTCTTACAATCCATGTTTGAAATTTTTCTTCTGTACTTTTAGTGTTCTGAATTTGGTTAATGTCCATTGCTGGAGAGCTGTTGTTCCTCTTTGGGGGTGTGCTTTTCGTTTGAATCTTCATATTCCAGAGCTCTTTCGCTGGTTCCTTCCCATCTGGATCAGTTGTTCCTTCTTGTTTTTAGATTTTTGTTTGGAATGACACGCCCTGTTTAATCTCTGAGCCAGTAGGTGATGCTTGTGGGTGAGATTTGACCACACACTTTATGATGAGTCAGTAGATGCAGTAAAAGGGTGTGCAGCATGACTCCCTGTCAGTAGGTGGCACCTGCAGGGATGAGAGAGCTGCAGTGCTGTTTTTGGGTCCTGTAGCTAGCTCTTGTTCCTCTATAGAGGCCCTCTTGTTCCTTGGGTGGTGGGTTGGGCCCTGGGACTTCCAGGTGTGTCCTTATTCTCCACCTCAGTGGGGGAAGGTCTGGGAGACAGTCTGGATGGGGATGTGTTAGGTAAGCCTGTCCTCACGCTCCACAACTGCTGTTAGCAGGGGTCAAAGGTCTGTTCTTTGATTCTGTGCAAAGCTGCCTGGAGGGGCTGAAATGGCTCCACTCAGCTGAAAGTCTGGGCTTGGGGGGTGGAGCTGTCTGAGACCCTCACTCTGGAACCAGTCTGGCTCCCCTCCACCCTCCTCCTCTCTGTTGCCTCTCCTAGGCCTCTGCCAGCAAGTGGGACCTCAGGCTGATGGATCTCCCCTGGCTGTGAAGTGGGCTGGTAGGTTCCGTACCCAGGATTGCAGCCTGAGCTGGGTGCACAGCTCTCTTGTGGGAGGAGGGTTGCCACTCAGGCACTCTGATCTGCCCCTGAAGGTGCATACTCCTCAGTAGGCTCTTTCACAGATCTCCCTTCTGTGCCCCAGGGCAGTGTGATCTTGACGTGGATGTATGGGGTCTGGTCTGCAGGCCTGTACCCTGGGCCCTGGAGATCATTTCCTGACCCTGCCAGGGGGAGGAGTGCTGGTCTTAAATCACCTACAGGGTGCCCAAGTTGGTTCTATTTCACTCCACCTCAGGATTTGTCCCGCTCTCCTGGAGTCCCCAGGCAAGCAGCACCTGGGAGGGCTGGCAGACAGGGAGCTTGCAGTCTGAGTACCCCTCAGTCTGCTGTAAGGCCCCAAAAGGAAAGGTTCCATTCCTTCAAGATGCCTCCGTGTGATGGCTAAATTGTGTCTCTGGGCACCCACTGGTAGGGAAGGGGAAGGAGAGAAAGGAGCAATATGGCGTCTGCCAATAGGCTCGGGTCTGCACCTGGAGAGGTGCCCTAATGGAGCTGGGAGCCCGTTGCCGTGTCCGCAAGAGGCCACTGCTCACTGGTAGCCATCTCTGGGCTGGTGTTGGCAGGTCTCTCCAACCACTCAAGAGCCCACCAGCAGTCCGAGATGCAAGGGAGAGGAAAGTTATCTCCTCCACCTCCCCTTGTCGCTGGTCTCCAAGCCTCTGGGGACCTTTCTCCTTCCAGTTCTCCTCTGCAACGTCTTCCTGTGGAGTCTCCTGTAGTTTCAGGCACCCTTCCTTCTGATCCTCACTCGTTCTGTGTTTCTCTGCTAGTTTATTTTTTTCTCTTTCTTCTAAAATTTGTCTTTTTTGCAGAGACACTCTGACTGGGGGCTTTTCTCATCTGCCATCTTGGCTCCTTCCCATAACTAAAAATTTTTGAAATGGTATTTTTCTCTATATCTTGAGACAAATTAAATATCACAGAAATTATCTCTATAAAGTTGTAAGGAATTCTATTCAAAAGCATCTTTTGCCTGATTTATTATTTAGGGCTAAATTATTGTTATTGACAGCTTTGTAATTTTTTCTAATTCTTTCTAATTCTTCAGTTTTGTTACTATTTTTCCTGGAAAATCATGCATTTCCTTGATATTTTAGTATTTTTTAAACAAGGGTTGACATTATAATTCTAACAATTAATAAAAATCTTGTGAGTATCTGAGGTTACATTTTCTTTACTGTTATTACATACTCATGCTTTTTCTCTTTAGTTATTATTAGCTTTGCTAAAAGTTTGTTTATTTGTTGGCCCTTCCAAAAAGCCAATCTTTTTATTTGAGAATTAATCTTAATTATTGCTTTTTCTTTAATAGTCTTTATAGCCTTGTTGAACAATACTTCTAAAATGATGCTTGTCTTAACATAACTGTTGAGGTCTGCCCACATATAGGAGTTGAGGCTTTTTCTTATTTATCCCCACTACCTTACTCTAGGTCAAGGATTCTACTTCCTATTTGGTGTGTCTCAAGTGTTTTGAAAAGTAGGAGGGGTTCCCATGTATGCCAGTTCTAAGGAGCCCAAGTGCTCTGAGGTCATCAATGACTATCAATTTTGCTGGAAGACTCATGGGTGTTATGTATGAAGCTGCATACAGATGACCCTCCCCAATAACGATGAAGATTGCTCATGAGTTATTGAGTCAAAAGCAATCTCCACTTAAAGAAATGCAGTGGCATGCTGATCTTGACACAGGATCAGAGAAGCTCCCAGGCTAGCAATAGTCACCACAAAGCTTGTCTTTCTCTCCACAATGGTTCCATTTATTTTTTTCAATCCTGAATGGCATTCACTCTGTTCCCCTTTAGTGCAGATTCTCTTGCTGTTCTTCTATCTTTTTCTAAGGTCACACTCCACTCACTCTCCTTATCTGCTCTCAGGGTAGATGACTGCACAGCCTTCTAGTCGTCATATATTGCCATGGTAATATGCGCCATATTTTCTTTTCTTTTTTCTTTTTTTAGATGGGAATGTGACACTTGGGCAGGAGTGTGCCTATCTGGGATGTGTGGCGGTGCAGGCGCCTGCGGGTCATGTTGCTTCGTGGGCTGGGAGAGTGTGTGTGTGTGCGTGTGTGAGATGGAGCGTGTGGTTCTTGCGTGCAGGGAGGTATGGACGCGTCCAGGGCTGAGGGGGTGTGAGCAGCTGTGGGGTGTGTGTGTGTGTGTGTGTGTGTGTGTGTGTGTGTGTGTGTGTCCCTCATGGACTTGGTCCTGGGCTCGGCTAAGCCAGCTGGAAGGAGGTTGAAGCTGAGTGGGTTCCCCAGAGCGAGTGAGTGGTGGCTCGGCAGCCTGAGGATCTGAGGTTCGTGGCTGCCTCAGCCTCTAGTCCAGCGCCGCCAACTAGTGGGTCTTAAACGGTGACGGTGCGGAACCTGGCGATCCCCGCACCTTTTGCACAGTGAGCAGAGAACTGACAAAAAGCCCGAGAGCTCAGCGGGAGGCAGACGGGACCATCGAAGAGCGGTGGGCGGGGAGACTAGAAGGTCTGCGTCCTGGATCCGCTCGAAGCCCAGTGCCAACCCTGGGTGCCCAGAACCAGCAGGGCTGGAGTCAGAACGTGGTTCCCCGCGGAGAGCGAGGGGGATATGGGGTACCAAAAAGTAGCCCTTGTGACCAATGTAGTCTCCGCCCCATCCCAACTGGGTGATGGAAGGTGGGGGTGCGGTGGGGGTCAGCTCTGTCTTCTACCATATATCTTGTCCCACCAGGAGGGTGCCTAGCCTGGCTCTTTCTATAGCCAATCTAAAAATCAAAAATCATTCCGTTTTTATAAAAAATCTCCACAAAATTTCCTTTTAGAAATAAAAAGTTTCAGAATTTCAAAACAATTTTTCTTCTCTGCAGTCATTAAGAGCCTATTTTGGATGTAAAAAAAAAAAGTTCAAACAAAAATAAGATTGAATATTGACTATTATTTTTGCTTCTTGCTTTTCTGATATTCTTCTTGAGACCACATGGGTTTCCTTAATGGAACAAGGGAAGGGTATGTACAAGGAAGCAAAGGAAAACTAAGGAAAAAAAAACCTGAATATTTAAAAATATTAGTTTGTTACATTGATATTTGCAGTGTTTTGTATTTCTTGAAAGTCTTTCCTTGTACTTTCACAGTATGAATTCATGTGGTCTCATGAGGCATACATGTTCACAGAGAGGTATGCTGAGCTCAGATTCTGGGATCAGTAATACATAGCTTCATCTTCATGACTTTGAGTGTAAGCAGGGACTTGTGCTTAACTTCTCTGAGACTCAGTTTACTCATTTGCAAATTTCATAGGTTTTTTTAAAGGCTAAATATAGAGTTTATTTAGCACAAAGCTTGACAATGACTGTCCAAGAAGCACAGATTCCACTGAATGGAAGTCAGTGTTCTGAAGTACAGAAGTTTGGGGTCATTTATATAGACAAGGTTTAGGGAAGCTTAACAGAATTTCAGTATATTTCTAGATAAGGCTTAATAATAGTTATAACAGTCTGATGGGTTGAGGTGGTCTTTTTATTTTGGTAAAAGTATATTTGACATTCCACACTGAAGATGTAATAGTCCTGGGATCTTTTGCACCATCTGGTCTGGGTTAGGTACAGGACAATAAAGGAGGCAGTTAATCTACAGCAAAGAGCAGTGATTAGAAGGGAAAGAGGTCCATTTACAGAACAAGAACAATGAGGAAGAGAGTTAATATATAGGAAGCAGAAGTTGCAAATATATGCTATGTGACTCAGATCACAGTCACATCTCTCTCAAAGCTTAACGTGTTTGGGGGGTTCCAACAGTTTTTAAATTTCTTTTATTTTCACATTTGTTCCTTTTCATCAAAATCTTTTGAAGAAAGCATTGTAGATGAACTCAATAGTTTTCACTCCTTTTATGTTCAGTTTAGTCCAGTGTCCCCAGAAGTTTCACTCCTAGAGTGTCATGTCCCATGGCAAATGGGGATTGGACAAGCTATAAAGCTGATGCAGCATAGGCTGAATTTAAAGTGATGAGAAGGAAGTGACTTTGTGACCTGAATCAGGCTAAACAGCTACATCTTCAATTAATGCAATTCTTTGAGTGACGATTATTTTAGCCTTTTCAGTCGTGCATTTATTTCATTACAAATAATTGCCATAGTGGCAGTGAAGACCAAAACAATACAAAACACAACATATGATTATAATTCCTAGACTAAGTAACAGGTTTTGCCACCAAGTTCCCCACAATCCAAGCCAGCTGCTTAGCCAATCGCTCAGGGATAGTTTGGGATTCGAAAGGTTAGTTATTTGGGTTTTCATATCAGCCATTAATTTAGTGATGTTATCTGATTCATCTGGGATATTGACACAGAACTTCATTTTTATAATAGAACAGGTTCCCTCTTATAAGTTTAATGAAGAATAAGTGACAAGCATATATAAAACACCATATTTGCTTGAAGCACTCATTTTTTTCATCAGCATCATCTACCATGAAATATTTTCTAATATTTCTACTTAAACTTTACCTTTTCTCTATTCCCTGTGTCACTCTGCACAAACCACGTTTAATCTTTAAAAATTACATTTGTTCACGTTTGTATCTACTCTTCTGGAAAAACATTTAGTTTTAAAAATTCAAGGTGTGTGTTTTTCATCTGTGTGAATCTCCCACCCACCCTGTGACAGCCCTTAAACAAGCATCTCACACTGGAGCTTGTTTATTTTAAAGTTTTCTACTCTTTGCTAGCTTGTCAAGAAAATACATGCTCATCACACACAATTTTGAAGGCAAAAGGAACTATAAAACCAGAGACAATCAACCACTGTTATCATTTTAAAATAATCACTTTAATTAAATCTTTTAAAAATTGTTTTTATTGAAGAGAAGTGCACCAATCAAAACTGCACAGCTTGATGATTTTCCACAAAGTATACCCTCATGTAACCATCATTCAGATCAAGAGACTGAGCATTACCAGCCACCAAAAAAATCTCTCTATTCCTTCTCCCAATCTCTACCTCACACTCCTCCTCAAGGGTAACTGCATGACTTTCCCATTGCTATTGTAACAAATTACCACAAATTTAGTGGCTTAACACAAAGCAATTATTTTTCCTTACAGTTTTAGAGTTCAGAAATCTAAAATCAAGAATTTTTCAGGGCTGTATTCCTTCTGGAGGTTTCAGGGGAAAATCCATTTCCTTATATTTTGTAGCTCCTAGAGTCCATATGTGTTCCTTGGCTTGGGGATCCTTCTTGCATCTTCAAAACTCACCATCCCACATCTGGTTTCATTGTCACATGTTTTTCTAACTTCCATTCTTCCTATTTCCCTCTTATAAGGAACTTTGTGATCATATTGGGCCCACCTTGATAATCCAAAATAATCCCCTAATCTCAAGGCCCTTAATTTAATCATATCTGTATTTCTTTTTCCATGCAAGGTAATATATTCATAGTTCTGGGTATTAAGGTGTGGACATCTTTAGGGAGGTATTATTCTGTCTACCACAGTGATCGTTAATCTGACTTTTAATAATATATATTAGTTTTCCTGTGTTGAATGTTATGTAAATACATTCTTTATATAAATGTACCTTGGGGTGTCCACCATCTTTCACTCAACACTGTATTTATAAGGCTTATCTATTTTGCTGTGCACAAACATAATTTGATAATTTTTATTGCTGTGTGATATTTCATTGTAAGAATATACCACAATTCATTTATTCATTATATTATTGATGAACCATTGCATTTTCTGGTTTTTAGTTATTATAAACAGTAATGTTATACATAATCTTGGACATTTCTTCTAAATTCTGATGTGTATGTATGTTTCTGTTGAGTGTATACCCAAGAGTGGAATTTTGGGGCCAAAAAGTATGCATATGTTCAACTTTAGTAGATACTTACCTCCAGTTTTCAAAAGTGGTATACTGATTTACACTTTCACTATAAGAGCAGTAGAGTTCTATTGCTCCACATTCTTACCAGCATATGATATGTGTCAGTGTTTTACATTTTAGCTGTTCTAGTGAATATGTAGTGGTATTTTATTGTGGCTTTAATTTGCATGTCTACTACCGTTGAGCACTTTTTTCTATATTTTATGTCCATTTGAATATCCTTTTCCTGTAAAGTGTTCTTCAAAGTTTTGCTCACTTTTCTATCTACGATGGGTGTCTTTATATCATTGACTTCTCTGAATTCTTTACATATTCTGGATAAAAATCCTTCATTGGCAATAGATGTGACAAATATTTTCTCCTATTCTATGGTTTGTTCTTCTCATTTCCTAATGGTACCTATTGATGAATAGAGTTCCTAATTTTAACAAAGTTTAATTCATCATTTTTTTCTTTTATGAATAGTGTCTTTTGTGTCCTTTGTAAGACATTTTTATCTACCCTAGAATAATAAAATATTCTTCTACATAATCTTCTAAAAACAATTTTTCATTGCTCTTTTAGATCTTAAATCTACATAGAAATTAATTTTGTGTCTACTATGGTATAAAGGTAAAGATTTAATTTCTTTCCATAAGAAACAGATTCTATGTTACTTTGAACTTTTCAACTATCTTTGAGCCGATTCCACATTCTATTAACTATTGTAGCTTTATGAGTCTTCTTACCTAGTGATATAAATTCTTCAATGTTGTTTTTCTTCTTTAAGGTTGTTGCAGCTAATTTTATCTCTTTATATTTCCATATTCAAAATAATACCTTCTTTTGCTATCACTTCATCCAATTCCCATTCCAAGTCCCCACTCTCTTTCACAGGCAAATTCTTAGGTAGAGATCCTGCACATACTGTCTCCACTTTCTCATCTTCAGTTCATTCCGGTATGACTCCTCTCTCTTCATTGTACTGCTTGCCTTCACTGTAACGCCCACACCTGTGATCGCCTACTGGAAAATCCAATAACCGTGCTTCCTTCTCCATCTAATTTGATCTCTCAGAAGAATTTAAAACAGTTGACTATTTTCTGCTTCTTGAAATGTTCTTTTCTCTTACATTCTAGAGGAATCCACCAACTTCCACCCAAGTGTTCCTCCTATTTCATACGCTGTTTTTTTGAAATCTCTTTTGCTCTTCTTCCTCTTCCATTGTACCTACAAATGTTAGCATTTTTCAGGGGCTGACTTTCATGTGTCTTCTAGTTATTTTTAATCATTTGTTATAGGATGTTGCTCTGAGTTTTTTTTTTTTATGGTAAGAAAGTTCTTAACAGGAGTGGCTTAAAGTATGTCAAATTATGTTTGACAGTATTAGATGTGCAAATTAAAGCCAGAATAAAACACCATTATTTATCCACCAGAATGGCTAACATGAAAAACATTGCCAATGCCAAGTGTTGACAAGGATGTGAAGTAACTGGAACTCTACTCTTCTGTTGGTGGAAGTGTACATTTGTATGTAACCTTCAAATTTATGAAAGTGATATTTTTGCTTTCCCTTTCTCTCTGCTTTCCTTCTGGATCTCTAATTATATGTTAGACCTTGTCTATACCTCATTTATGTCTTATTTTTAAAAGTATTACTCATCTTTTCTTTGTATTCATTCTTCTGCTGACACAATTTCTTCTGATCTGCATTCTAGTTTTCTAATTCTCTCTTCTTTTTCTTACTTGTGGTTAGTTCTTAACTCACTAATTGTATTTGATGGCTTTACTTTTATAACATTTTCATATAATTTTTTAACAGATTCCATTTATATGAGAGAAATTCACCATTTTTTCTTCTATGCTTTTGAACATGGATAATCAAATATGGATATTACGCTGTGAACATGATAATCAAAAATTTTTAAAGTCTGTGTCTAATAACTACAACAGCTGGATATCCTGTTGATCTGTTTCTGTTATCTTTTCCTCCTTTTATCTTGGATTGCGTGTGTGTGTGTGTGTGTGTGTGTGTGTGTGTGTGTGTGTATTTATTTCAATTTCAATGCTGGACTTCATTATGACAAATTTGTGAGAATCTAGAGAATATCTCCTCCAAAGTTGATTTGTTTTTGCTCTTGACAGGCATTAGGATAGAATAGATCACTTTCATCCTTTTTGGGATTGAATTATTTTCAAATTGAACTTATATATTTATAGGTTCAACTGAGATCTTGGGTATTAATAGGGCTCCTCCTCCTTGGCAGACCCTGATCTCTACTTTTTGTCTCAACAGCACTGTGAGTTTTCCCAAATCTCTTTTTTGATTTTTAACATATTAGCTTCCACCTTCTCTTGACTTTATTTTTGTGATTTGTGCAGCTTAGAATTCAGCAAATGCTTCAAGCTATAAAATGTTAGAAAATGTTATCTATCCACTCTTTACTTTCTTCTTTCTGGGCTCTTGGCCCTTTAAGTCTGGCTGTTGTGGTAGCTCTGAGCTCCATTTGTCTTTCCAGATCTGAACAACTGCTAAGTGTTTTGGTTTGCTTTTTTGCCTTTTAGCTGCCCCTCTTGGCTCTCAGCATTGCAGATACTTGGCTCTATTATTCTTAAGAATAAGCAAAGACTTTGAGGGAAAAAGCAGCACAGAAGGTCAGGCTCACATCAATGTTTTTTTTTCTCCTCAACATCTTGGATTGTCACATCCTGGCTACTGTGTGGCTTTCCAATGCCTTCACATAGCTTATTTTTTCAACCAGATTTTTATTTGGCTTTGGTAGAAACGTCTGCTACAGACTAGTTTGTCATGGACAGACTTAGAAGTCCTCAACTGATTTTTTCTGATACTAATTCAGTATATAATGAATATAAGTTTTTTATATACTGGCTATTTCAACCTTATATCACAAGGATATCGTTACTACAAACTTTAGAGACCTAATTTTTAATAGCTGCATTATATTGCTAATGTGGATTACTCATGATTTGACTATTTCTTCAATATTGGCCTTTGCTTGGACTCCAAAATTTAACTATTAAAAATAATTGTAGGAATAGCATTGTACAATTGGAATAAATATTCATGAAATGTCAGGTTGAGTAATAGTCATAATGATCAATAAAACTTGCATACTTACTGTGATCACAGGCCACTGTGGTAGTTGCTGCAGGAGATTCAAAATCCGTGGGTAAGAGATCCCTGTCCTCCAGACAGTGTATTTGGAGAAGGGAGACATAGATTTAGAAAACTAGTACAGAGTAGCTTTTCATCAAAACTCCATGAATGATGCATATAACAAGAATGGGAATATTCAAAGGAGAAAGAGATTATTAGGCTTGAAAGGGGAGGAAACACGTTTTGAAGTCAATATGATCTGAGATAGATTGGATTTTATTGAATAAAGTGAGGAAGAAAGACATATTTAATTATTTTCTAGTTCTTTTTCTTATTTTTACCTAAGGTTGTTTTGAAAGTATTATTCCCAAGACACCTACGTTTGCATTTTCCTCTGTCTGAAAAAAAAATCATCACTGATGGATTTTTCATGGTCTATAAATCTGTTTCAGTTGAATAAATACATTTAACCTGAGATACTGGATCACAGGAAGTTTGCTGATAAATTGCATAGCTGACAACTCTCTGTATGTAAATATAAGGACAGGGCTGTTTTGCTTTGCCAATTTGAAATAAGAAAAGTTTATGATCCTTATTTTCTCACCTACCCAGAGACAAAGCCAGGATATGCATATAAGCAAATGACTTATAGTGATTTTAAGAAGAGATAGTGCACAAAGAAAAATCTCCAAAATCACCAATGAACAAGAATGTATCAAATACTTGCATATATATTATTTTATGTAATTGCCACATTACATTTTTGAAATAGCCATTATTATTCTACTTTTAAGGTTAAGAAACTGTTCAAAGTCAAGCTACTGGAAAATAATGAATCTTCACTTGGAGTCTGTCTGAAGTCAAGAACATGTTCTTCCTACTAAAACATCAGTGACTCAGTTCTATTAACAAAATAAAATCTAAAATAAAACTCTTGTATCATTTCAAGGTAAATCTGCAAATTCAGTAAAATGTTGTCACACATACAAAATATTTATACCACTAAATATTAAGCACACACAATTGTTTAATTGTGCATCTTTATCCACACTGTTAAAACTCAGGATCTTTTAGTTAAATTGATTTTCTAAATTCTTTACATGAAAAGCTATCCAAGTCCTCTAAAGAGTCCTGGCAGGACAAGTCTAAGTCCTGAGACAGAGTACTTCCCTTTGTTTTGTCACTGTTACCACAATAGTGGTCACAGTTTATAGCCTCCTTGTAAGGCACAATAATCATACAATAAATATTTTATCATTGCAAATACCCAGTGTGGTAAGATTGCAGATGCCCTCAATCTGCTGGCAGCAATGTGACTTGTTTCAGTACTTATAGAAAACATACATAAATATTCTGTCAAGAAACATAAAAATGTTTATTCTTATTGACCCAGTCATTATACTCCTGGGAATGTATTCTGACTAAATAATTTAACACATGGAAAAGCAATAAACAATGTTAGGCTCTTTAGATTGTGAGGAAAAGGCATACTCAGGTTATCTAAGGTGACGGATGCTATTGCAAACATGTGGAAGCAAAGAGCCCAGAAGACACTCTCAGAAGCTGGTCAGCCTGGAGAGCTAGAGTGACCATTGTCACCTTTCTCAACAGAACCTCCAGTGGCCCAGCAACATCTCTGGTGTCCTGTCTTTCAGAAAGCCACGTTGATTTCTCCCCCTTTTACTGCCTCAGCTTCTGTCTTTAGCATTACCTTTGTCTTGAAATCTAACATTTCCTCTGCTAATGTGTGTTTTAATTCATTAAATCTCCTTGTATTTATTGAGTGGCAATAATAATGATAATAAGGCTATAATGTAATAATAATCAGGCTCTAACAATAGCTAGATTATTCTGACAGCTTACTATCTACCAGTTATGGTTCTAATAACTTCACTCATTTACAATACTCTTCACTCATTTACAATTTTCACAATACTCTTATGAGGTTAGTAACCCTATTATTACCATTTTATAAATGGGGAAAGTGAGGCAATGAGAAGTTAATCAATGGGAACAAATCCTTCTGGCTAGAAAATAATGGCACTAAGTTGTAAAGATAGGAAATTATTCAGTACATTATACTGCTTTTCGAAGGAAAATGCAGTTGAGAACAACACAAATATATTTGAGAAACATTAGCACCAGCATGGGATGTAAATCCACTGGGATAAATGGGATCATTACAGAAGAGAATGTGAAGAGAAAAGAGGGACAAAGGGGAAGCCCTGAAACATGCCAACATTTAGAGGCACAATAGAGGAGAAGAAATAGCAAAAGAGACTTTAAAGGAGGAGCAAGTAAGATAGAAGAACCTCTTGGTTGGGGGATTCTTCTAGAAACTAAAAGAAAAGAAAGTTTCAAGAAGGAGAAAAAATGGTCAATTGTCTTGAATGCTTCCTATACATTAAATAAGATGAAGAGAGAAGTATGGCTATTGATTTTTCAACCATATGATCACTGATGTTTAGAGCAATGTCAGTGTAGCAGATAAAGAAGAAATTATACTATAGTGAAGTTGAAATAAGGAAGTGGAGAGAGTGTGCAGCAGCTCGGGCTAGCCATTTGCCTTTGAAAGAGAGTAGGGACTTGGAATGGTAGCTGAAAGAAGAAGTATTATCATGGGAAGGTATATTTTTATGTATAGCAGAAAGAAATTGGAGTATGCTTGTGTGCTCTTAGACTTGATCCAGAAGAAGAAGAGGGGCAAAAGAAGATTGATGTGAGAAAAAGGGAGGGATGATTTAGAATTTAAATTTTTAGAAGGAGAGAGGAGAAGGGAGGCAGAACACAGACATTCTGCCTGTGTCAGAAGGAGTAACACTTTCTCTGCTGTAATAGAGATGAAGGAGAAATGGATGCAGAGGCAGGTGTAGGAAGGTAAAGACTAGTCTTTCATGTAATCAATAATTCATGAAGTGAGGTCATTTGTTAAGGACGGAAGTGAACCCTGAGAAGCTAGGGTCAAAGAATTACAGCAGTGAAGGTAATTAGCAAGGCGGTGCTAATAATAGGAATTTGCTTATTTGAAATACTGAGTCACCCTATTTCCTCTGTGATGCTTTTTCTACTCCTGAGAAGATTAGAGACATATTGTTATAATTAAAAGTCTTTGGAAACTTTGTTAAGCAATGGAATTATGTAAGGGAGGAAGATTGCCAAGATACCTGAAGGAGGTACAGTGGGCTGCAAACAAACCACTGATTTAATTTACTCAGGCCCTGCACCGGACTCACTCACATATTCCGTCTTTTTGATTATATCCATCTTGGTATATTTTCTCTGTTTCTTTTTTTATTTTGATTGTATCCATCCTAATAGGCATGACATGATATCTCATTGTGGTTTTGATTTTAATTTTTCAGAAGAGTAATGATGTTGGGCATCTGTTCCCATGTCTATTAGACATTTGTATTTCTTCTTTGGAAAACTGTCTATTCAGATCTTTTGTCCATTTTTTAATTAGGTTATTTGTCTTTTTCTGATAGAGTTACAAAGTTTTTCATATATTCTAGATACGAATCCCTTACCAGATACATTATCTGCAAATATTTTCCCATGTTGTGTGTTATTTTTTCACTTTCTTGATGGTGCCATCTGAAAGTTTTTAATTTTAATGATTCTAGTTTATCTATGTTTTTATTTTGTTGCTTGTGATGCTGGTGTCCATATCTGAAAAAATTGCCTAATCCAATGTCATGAAATTTTACCTTTATGTTTTCTTCTAAGAGGTTTATAGTTTTGCCTCTTACATTGAAGTCTTCTACCCATTTTGACTTAATTTTTGTATGTACTATGTGGTAGAGATTTAACTTTATTCTTTTGCATGTGGATATTTAGATGTCCCAACACAATTTGCTGAAAGTACTTGTTTTCCCTGTTGAATTATTTTGGTATCTTTGTCAAAGATCAATAGACTGTAATCTGTTGGGGACCACTGTAATTGTGAAAGTTTGTTTCTAGGCTCTCAATTCTATTCCATCGATCTATTCATCCATCCTTATGCTAATATCACACTGTTTTGTTACTGTGGCTTTGTACTAAGTTTTGAAATCAAGAATTATGTGCTAAAATTTTGTTCTTCTTTTTCAAGATTGTTCTGGCTATTCTGGCTCCCTCAAATTTCCATTTGAATTTTGGAATTGATTGACAATTTTCTACAAAGAATTCATCTGGGATTTGATAAGGGCCCAGTTCTTAAGACCTGAAAGGGGGTTGCTGTTGGAAACCAAAGAGGGGGAACAGAATTCTGGCTGTGGTTTAATAGCCTCTTAACACTCACTTAGAACCTGGGAGTCATGAAGAACTATAAAACACACCTTTGTCCTCCAAATTCATATTTTTCTCTCTTTTTTTCTTTGGAATATATCTATGTCTGTGACTAAGTTTAAAATTCTGGAGCCACAATTCTAGTCTAGACATCAACTTTCTTCTGGAGAACTGTGGGTGCTCAATTAGCCTCTCTGCTCCTCCTTCACCTTCCACTGCATCCTGTGCAACACTCTCAAAATAATGTTCCTGAGATCTCATATTTATCACATCCTTCAACATTTATAACAATTTTCAATTTGTGTCAGAATAAAACAGAATTCTCTGGCCTGAATTCAAGGCTATCCATAATCTGGCTCCAGGCTGCCAATCCAATCTCATTTCCTAATTTTATATATGACATTCTCATAGTGAAGAAAGGCTGGGAGGCAGCCAGCTCCGTGTCTGAATTCTGCTTCTTACTTCCTGTGATCATGAGAAACTTACCTAACTTCTGTGGATTTTAATTGTTTCATCTCTGGGGTGATTTTACCCATCGTCTGGAGTAGTTTTGAAGATCAAATGAGATGATGTCTGTAGTGCCCACACAGAGTTCCAGGTATGTGGTCAGCATTCAAAAAATGGGATCTATTCATTGTTCAAAATATTATTCTTGATAGCTAGGATATAATACTTCATTCATTTATTGTTCATTCGTGCATTTTTTAAATCCAATATTATTTTTCTGTAAGTGTCATAGGTAAACTCTTAAGATTTGTTTTAGTATTTAGCATTTTAATTTTCAGTGTTAACTTCTATCCTAACATATTTTCCATGAAGATTGGGAAATTGATTAGGATGGTGTTATTTTGGAAACTTCAATTACATTAATTAACTCTCCAATTGACATGCATTTTTTAAAAACCTCTTAAATGAATTTAGACATTGAAACTTTTATGCATTACTTTGCTTCATCCACTCATTCTTTCATTATTAATTTACTCAACAAGAATTTACTTAAAGTCAATTCTGTTAAGCACCAGAGAAGGTGCAAGAAATGTGAAGAGCAAGAAGAGAATTCGTGACTGAGATGATTAGTTTCCCTCAAACATCTTGTCTCCCTTCTTCTATAGCAGTAGAATTTTAAGCTGAGAAAATGTCAATGAAGTTTCCATTTCCTACACTCCTTTTCAGCGAGGTGTGGCCATGTCACTATGTTCTGGTCAATGTGACATACACTGAAGTCATAGGTGAAAGATTCCAAGAAACATTTTTTTAAGAAAAGTTTGAGAGTGTTCATTCCCCTTGGTTCCTCCCTTCTATCTCCAACCAGATTTGGGATTGTAGAGTGATGTCTGCATCTCCATTTTGAACCATGAAAATAAAGTCCACATGCTAGGGAGGGCGAAACCAAAAGCTAGAAGCAGATTGGGTTCAGAGGCATGTAAAGCCATTATAGCCATGCTAGATTGCCTATTCCTAGTGGTGGTCATGAGAGGGAAGTGACTTTGTTTTATTTAAACCCAAATTTTGGATCTCTGTTACTTGCAGCTGAGCCTGCCCATAGTTGTTACTCACAACTAGCCTTCCTTCCAAAAGCTTACAATCTTAAAGGACAGATGTATTTATATGTAAACCAGTTACCTACACTAAGAGACTGAAGAAACAGATAATGTCACTTTGTTTACAAAAAGACTTCAACATTTGTTTATATTTTCCAATCAATCATATGAACATCATTTCAGTTTAAGTGTTTCTATAGAATGCCAATAGAAATGGTTAGAAAAAAAAGATTTTTAAGTTTTTTTTTTTTTAATTTAAAAGAATCATATTGGCATTTTCAAAAAACAAATCAGAGTTATTTTGGTATTACTTAAATATACCTCTAAAGCAATAATTTGAATATTCTGGCTGATCGTATTATTGAGTTTCTTTGACAGCCAATATTATGAAATTAGTTTGTATCTATAGCCACAAGAAATGCAGGTCCTGAGACATGAACTTGATTGATAGCCCCAGCCTTGATAAAAAATTAAAAATCTTTTACAAATTCAAGTCCTTTAATGTTTAGCCTATATAAAGATTATAAGAATGATTTTATTGATATTTTTTCATTCTTGCCTGAAAAACATTATTTTTATGCCATTTAATTTAAATGCCAAATACTCAATTAGCATTTGTATAAATATCTTCACTCCTATAGCATTGAGCTCTTTCATGTTCATTTAATTCTGTTCAAAGGTTAATTCCTTCGTTGCTGTTTGCTCAATGGTGACAGGTAATAAATGGTGAATTATATCCATAATTATTATTATCAGGAGAAATAACTACATTTATCAAAAAGTACATGTAGTAATTTTCATCCTGTTCTAAGGATTCACTATGAAAATTTATAGTAAATCTCTTGATAACTTTTTAGGTAACATTTGCTATGTGTCACTATTATACAGTAAATATGAGTAAGTTACAAAATCATCTTAAAATAGCTTCAAAATGAAGATAAAAACCAAAAATCCACATTATTTTAAGGAATCTGTTTCGTAAGATTGTTTTTAAAATTTCAGGAACTTCAAAAAACTATTAACTACAGATTTATTATAAACGCTCACTAGTAAGTCTATAAGTAAGATCTGAAATTCAATTTCAAAAGACTGTAAAGATAAGGTTATTTATTATGTATCACATATTTGAAAGGTGATTTTTCTTTGGGAAACAAAGACAAAATTCAACATTACATCCTCTGCCTCATTTCCCTATTCTATTTTGGGGATACCTATTTAGCTATTTAAAAGGAACTGCCATCAGATATGCCTGTTTAATAAAATTTGGCATGAAAAATGCTTTGCTCAAAAAGCTAAGTGTGGTTAATTGTGGTAGATTATTACATTAATGTCTCCTTCTTACTTTGGCTATGGGTTTAGCCATGTGACCACTTTGCCAATGTACACCACAGATGCAGGGAGAGTCTTGACAAGTGCTTATCCTTCATGCCTTGCTTTCCTGGAACATTTCCACTATTGTGTGAAGCAGGCTGGAATGAGAAAGAGGCCTGGTCTTCCCAACCATTCCATTCATCCCAAGTGAGACCACAGACATTCATGAGGTGTCAAATTGGACCATCTACCCAAAACATGACATCCAGGTGACTGCAGTCAATTAAGTGAGCCAAACAAAACCTATAAAACCATTTAACCTGCAGATTTATGAGAAATAATAAATCGTTTGTATCCAAAGTTTTGGGGTGATTTTTTACACAGCAATAGATTATTGACGTAGAAATTGGCCTTCAGTAAGCCAATCCACTCTTCTATCAGGCCAGTTATTTCTAGGTGATGCAGTATGTCAGAAGACCAATAAATTCTGTAGAGGTAACCCCATTGTAACACCTCTTTCATCATAAAATGAGTTCTTTGTATGGAGGCAATGTTGGTAGAAATCTCTTTGGTGAAGATCATTTTGTATTAAGCAATAGGTGGTGGTGTTGGCAGAAACATTGCCAATTAAAAAGCCCAATCGATAGCCCACAAGGACAAATCACTGTTCCCTTTGTGGTAGAAAGGATAAATACATAAATACATGCTCAATCTTCCATTATAAATATATCTTTTGTGTCCATAAAATTGAGTCTCTATTTCTATTAAATAATCTAAGTAAAAAATAAAATAATTAAAGGAGATTCCTAATTAACACAAAGAAGGAAAATATATACATTCTGTTGCAGATAAGTTGAACTGAGAAAAAGGTTGACTTCATGCTATCACCTGTATATAATGGAAAATTGGATCCAGGGACCAATGGTCTCTCCACCACCCAAAACACTGTCAAGTCTGAAGTGGAATTTGTATTAACATATAGGCCATGGAATTGTAGTTCTAAATCCCAGGCAATATTTGGTGGGCAGATGCTCATCAGGAAGGAATATTTCATAATGGACTCATGATAAAGGTAACTGCCAGTCAGGCAGAGGTAAAGCTCTGGTTGTCTCTGGATTGCCACAAAATTAGCAAATAAATTCTAGTAAAGCAAAGACATTCCCTGATATATCCTTGTGTCTGACTGAAGTTTTCAGCCACTCACAAATAACTGGACTCATTTTATGAGGACACATTCAAACCATAGGATCTGCCCCTGGCCCCCCAAATTCATGTCCTTCTCACATGCAAAATACATTCATTCCACTCTGAGCTCTGGGCAGGGAGTCTATGGAAGGGTCCCCGGGCCCATCCCCTAAAATACTTCTGACCTTTGAGAGCTCTGGTCTAGTGATGGGTGGGGTATCCTCAAAGATCTCTGAAATCAGGCCCTACCTAGTTTTATGTATCCAGCTTTTGGTTTTGCAAGGTTTAAAGAGTGGCTACTTTCCACCTCTTTATTGGAATTTTTAGCTACCTAATATAAAAAGCAATTAATATTTAACATAATCCAGGCATATAAAACTAAAAGTTTTTTGCACATTAGCTTTTCAATGTGCAGTATCCCTCCAGAACAGGGATAGAATATTATATCAGATCCACTTTATATGCTTTGAAAAGTTAAGTGACTTGTCGATGGTCACTAAGCCGGTAAAGTAAGGATTGAACCCTGGCCTCCCATTTCTCTGTTGCAGTGACTCCTACTTTGGGTGAAGTTTGGCACTTGGTGTTATCTAATTCAGGACTCTCATGTTGCAGGAAATATAAGTAATATATATAAATATATTTCCTGTAATATATTTCATGTTACAGGAAATGTAAGATTCAGAGAGTGAAGTAACTTTCTCAAAGTGAAGCCATGAGTGGGGCTAGTCAGAATTTGCATCCAGATTTCATGGCTGTGAACTCTGCAATGATTTTTCAAACATTGGATGTCTGATGACACAATGTCTCCTTAGCAAAATCATTAATTTTTATAGCTATAGTTTCTATATATCCGTGTGACCCTGTTCAGACCTGCCTCTGGGAAGCATTCAGGATGCTTTCTTGTGAGTGGGCGTGTGTTGTATCTAGTTATTAAATAAAAAATATTTCATTTGGTGGAAAACTACTGCTGACTATCTTTTATTCAGGAAGTAAATAACTGTATTTTTCATGGTTCAGATATTTTTGCAAACCTATATTCTTTTCATGATTTCTTGTAAAAGAAATATTAATTTAACTAAGGATGTGCATGTTTCCATGCTGTTAGTACTTAATTAGGTTGATTAGAGTCCTGGTTGGACCGTTATGTCAAGGTTTTCCATGCTTAAGACAAAATATGTGCAGGCAGCCAATTCATTTGAATGGCTATGATATGAATTTGGAATACCTAGAACAATAGGTCCTTTTTAATCTGTTGTTAATAAGTCATCTTAATTGCAACTTAGCAAAAGATCTTGACAACACTTTACACTTTACATGGAGGGAATTATTTTTCATATCCTTATTTGACAAATTACTGAAGCATCAATTGTATGAAGGAAAGATATTTAACTGGAATTCTATTTACTGTCTATTTCAGGGGCCGACAAACTATGGCCCAGATACCAAATGTGGTCCAATGATTATTTTTATAAAATTTTATTGAAAACCACCACATCCATTCATTTACATATTGTCTGTGGTTGCTATTTTGCTATAATGGCAGAGTTAAGTCATTGTAGCAAAGACTACAAGGCCAACAAATTCTAAAATGTTTACTATCTGGAAGTTTACAGAAAAAGTAAAGTGATCTATTCTATTAAATAGTGACTACTATAGGAAAGTGATAAATGAGCATATTTCCAAATAGGCAAAATTGAAATTCATTTGGGAAACAACCGTGGTGTCTTCCCAGACTGGATCTTGTTGAAAGGAAAGTTGTCTTTTTCTTTATGCAGCACAATCGTAGACTAGGACTCAGCATTGCCATGTACAGAATCTATTTTATGTTATGTTACTGGTTCTTGCTTTTTCTAAATGTTGATCCCATTAGTTTAAAGTGGACTATTAAGGAGGAAATTCATTTAATAATGTACTAATGCTACATATGTCTCCTACATGGGGTGGCTATATAACTTAGACTCTGCTGACAGGGACCACGGGGACACCTGGTGTAACTGAAGATGGTTTACCGTCCCAGAATGGGTTGTAGATAGAAATTCAGTTAGATATTTCTCTTCCATGTAATTATTGTTTCAGTAACTAGTAAAGTGAGATTTGGCCACCAGATCTATGTGTCATATCATACCTCTCAGAATTATTCAGTTCCCTAAGCACCTTTGATTAATATATTACAATAGTAGTTTTCAAAGTTTGTTATTATTATTAGCAAAGCCCTTTCTTGAAATGAAGTCTGGTACAGAAACCAGTACATAAAGCTCATGAGATGGAGATGATCTAGTTGTAGAAGGGACAAGAGGCAGAGCCCCAACTTCTCAGCAACTTCCTCTCCCCTCCTTGGTCATCTCTGGTCCACTTCTATGGAGTCTCTAGGATTCCGAGGAAGAGAATTTGAAAGTATTGCATTATAAGAACATAATTCAGGTTAATTTTCTTCCTTTCAGAGACAGTTCATGACATTTAGTTACTAGATCCAACGGTTCTCACTAGAAGGAGATGCCAAGACACAGTGTCATAGAGTATAATAAAGAAAAGGTTTAGAGAAATAAATAAAAATCCTCACAATAAGAACATACTGTGCTCTTTTCAGTTGCACTGAAAATATAGTTGTGAAAATCCACTATCCTTTGAGCATAGCCGTCAATACCATAAGGATTTGACAGGCTGGGTAATTAATCCTGACTAGTCTCACTCATGGCTTCAGCTTGGACAGGTCATTTTCACTTTCTGAGTCTTGGTTTTGTCTGTGTGCTGAATCTAAAATTTCTTTCTGAGAGGCCCCTCCTAAGGCAAAATAAATAAACGGCTTGGACTGCTTCTAAATTCACATTGCATGAGCTTTAGAAGTTGGGTGTCAAGTTTCCAGGACCCGTTGGCAAACTTCAGCTGCAGTGTATTCCTTTTCGATGGTGGGATGACTTGGCTGCATGGTGTAGACGCTCATCACCAAGTCGTTATATCCAGAGATGAAGACTTCAACTTAAAAACCTTTCAAACACTGTGACTCCTAAATAAGTCTTAGGAATCACATATGTGTTTGGTACATAAATTATCCTGCATCTATATAAGCAGCCTGTGAACATATGGGTTACTTGGAAGTTGCTCTGGAATTTTTTAAAAGCTACATTTGCTATACTTTCTACATTACTGCAATTTTACGATGGACAATGCTAACCTTCCGCCATTAATGTGCTGCTGAACCCTCAGAGAAAGATTAAACAAATCTCTAACAAACTTCCAATGCCTTGAATAGCTTTCTCGTTTCTGGTTTCTCAACATAAGAAGTTTTCTGAAGTGTATCTCCAAGACTTTGCATTTTTGATAT
The DNA here is from genome assembly GCA_963575035.1 of Avahi laniger. Classification (NCBI taxonomy): domain Eukaryota; kingdom Metazoa; phylum Chordata; class Mammalia; order Primates; family Indriidae; genus Avahi; species Avahi laniger. The sequence continues at coordinate 9,470 of CAUYSK010016343.1, read as the reverse complement.
CAGTTATTTATGGGAATTAACATGGAGAGATGGAACAGCAGGTCTGTGTGGGATGGTGGCAAATTGGAGTCTAAAAATGAGTGACGTTTGTTGTAATGAGGTACATGCATTTGGGATAGAGGGTGGTAGAGGCAGAGGGAGAGAGAAGATCATAATATGATCTGGTTTATTTAAAGGCTTTCAGTGAAAAATAAATTATTCAAATATGCTCAGGTAGAAGGTCTCCTTTTTATTTTTATACAAATGAATTGTCATTCCAGAAACACACAAATAAGGCAACAAGAGAACATAATATATTTAAAGGGAAAACCACTGTTTCCCTTTCATTACAGTTGTGTATTTTCATTTCTATTACAGTCAATTCATCTGTGTCTTTCCTGCTCAGATGGATGTGGATACGAAGGCAATGAAAGCCCTAGTGCTGTGTTTTACTTCAGAAGCAAGGAAGCCCAAACAGATAAATTTTGCTTCACCATAAACCTGGACACCCTTCTATGGTGTATTTGTTACTTGTAGGCAATTTACAAGAGAAATTAAGCTCTAATCAGTTGAAAAATTACAGCCAAATGGCAGGCCTTTATAAATAGTATACCATGGTAACTATGCTGAGATTATCTAATTCATTAAGTGCAATATATAAAAGAGGACAGATCCTCTCTTTAATTAGCTAATAACACTAAACTCTCAAGTGGGTGGGCCATAAACTTCTCAGGTTGATTACCTAGTGTGGTATGCCTAATTCCTGCACTAATGTTAGAGCTCTTGCAGGGCTGATTTGGGGTTCTCTTTTCCTCAGAGAAGACTTGAAGATTGATGTGTTTGCCAGGAATTTTTCCTTGAATGTAGTTCTATAGAAGAAGTAAAGAAAGTAATGTAAAATTAATACTACTGTAAGGGTTTGGCTGGACAGAGAAGTCAATGCCCTAGACCAAAAACTTCTGAACAGAGAACAGAGATGTCTGCAGAAAATGGCTTGCACTCTTAAGTACTGTTTTGGTAACATAATAATGATAAAAAGAGATCTCTCATATAATGCTTGCTATAGACCAAACATTCTACATACAAGTCTCTGAGATAAGTACTGTTGTCATGACCATTTTACAGATGAGGAAACTGAGGCAAGAATAGATTAATAATCGTCTCTGGTCACATATCTCCAGAAGAACAGATCAGGGTTGTGAACCCAGCCAATCTTGGGTCTCGAGTCTGCATGTTTAACCATCACACCAGTGGCTCTCAGACTTTAGTGTGCATTGAACTTAGCTGGGGAATCTCACTAATATGTGGACTCTTTTTGAGTTGGTCTGGGATAGGGCCTAAGACGCTGCATTTTTAACAGGTTGCGTGGTGATGGTGATAATGGTACCTCGTCACACACTGAATAGTGAAGAACTCTGCTATAGAGCTCGTTGCCACATGAGAAGGAAGGAAAGCTAGGAGGCATTAAATCATCCTGCCAGAATCATTAAGGAGAGCAATTTTCATCAAATATGCTTGCCTGATTCAGTGTCTCTAACTCTCCAGGGCTGAATTTTCTCTTTAAGTGAGGATCCTACTCCCAGCTCACAGTGGGTACGAGTGAGAAGTCAGTGCAGACATCCGCAGGAAAGCCCGGGAACACACCGGCCACATTGTGGCAGAACCTCTTCCTACCAAGGGGCTCCATCTGCTTGGTTTGTGCTTCCTAAAGGGGAGGGGAGGAGGGAGGCAAACAAAAGTCAAGAGTTAAGCTTTTTCTCTGCAGGACATTTCAGAACACATTTTTCAAAGTTGTCTTTTATGATTTTCAGCACTTCTGTCTTCAGCAATTCTCTAAGCTTCATAGTCAAACTCTTTTTGCACTTTTCTGGGGTCCTCGGAAGAGGTTTGAAGAGTGAGGGAGGTTCCAGAGTTCACACTGGCTGAGCTCCCACTGCTCCCAGGCTGCACTCTGAGAAAGCAACTCGACGGCCTCATGGGGGCCAAGACCCGTGCTGAAAGCAGAAACCGTGTGGTCAGGACTTCACTGACTCACCCGGCTCATGAAACACAAAGAATTGCATTAATATTTATAACAACAGTGACCATTTTGAAAGTTTTTCTGCTTAAGCTGCTATGGTGAAGCTTTTAAACGCCTTTAATTAGTATAATGCTCGTCTACTTTCTCTTTAAACGTGAGGCAGCTGGGAATCACAGGGTGACATGGTTTGCTCAGATTACACAGCCAGTGAGTGACAGAGCCGTGGTTTTGCTCAGGAACATCTGAGTCCTGAGCACACGTTCATAGCCGCCTTGCTCTGCTGCCTCACTGTAATTGTGAAGTTTATGACACCTGAACTAGTGTTTTGCAACTTCATTTTTAAAAATACAGATACACTGAATCTACTCCCAGAAATTATGATTCAACATATCTCGGATGGGACCCAGACATTAACATTTTCACAAAGCTCACCAGATAATGCTAATGCACACGGAAGTGTAAGAATCATCGCTTTCCACTGTGCATGGGCCATTACAATTGACACCTGACACTGCCATCCTATTCGTCCCATAACATCGACAATCCCGTGACACAGGTGCTCGTCTCCTCACTTCATAAACAGGAAGGGAAAGCTACGGCATATGCAAGTGAGCTGACTGGACACGGTGGGAACTGGAATGCAGGTCTCGCCCAACTTCAAGTGTGCTTTCGACCACCAAACTGCTACCTCTTTTCTAACAAAATCAGAATGCAGACAAAAGCAGACAAGGAATTGTAAGTGGCAACTTTTAGAAGCTTATATCAGCCTAGCCAGGATATTTGACTTTCATTTTATAGAACCAGCACCAGAAAACAAAGTCATAAACATCAGTAAATAATGAACTGTGAGCATCCACCTCCTTCTTTTCCTGTCGATTAAATGGGGGTGATAGTGGACCTTGTGAGGTGGTTGTGAAACTCAGATGAAACAACACGTGTGAAAGTGTTTTGAAAACTGTAAATCACTTTGTAAATATAAGACACCATTAACTAGACCAATATTTTTATAGCAAAATCTGTGAGAAAAGAATCTTAGCCGACAAAACGAGTTCGATCTATTGTGTTTGATGCCGGCAGAGGCATCACAGGGAACCCTGTCTTCTGCTTTCCGAGTTGAAGGTAGACAACGTAGGTGATCCTTCAGCTCTCGTGGCAGCATTCATTGCGATAGTGGGATTCAGGTGTCAGGAGTATGGATTTTGCTTTGTTCTCCGATGTGGGTCTTCTCTACTTCCTAACTTGGTGTTAAAATTGTTTGATGGCTGCTCTGACACAGGCACCAACATGTGACAGAAGGAAAAGGGTGGAAGGGATAGGAGAGGGAGTGTCTTGTCCTTCAAAACCCAGATGACCTCCTCTCCTGTGGTCTTGTGCTAATCACTGGCTCCAATAACTGCTATGTCCTGATGGCCCCCGCATTCCAGCTTCCAGCTAGATTTCTCTTTTGAGTTCTAGTCCTAGGTATTCAGGTTGCCTGCTAGAATGTCTGCATGGCTGCCTCACTGGCATTTTCAAGTCGACAAATACAAAACGTAACATCTTCCTGATAAATGGGCTCCTCCCCCTTTAGTCCTCGCGTCACTGGAGGGTGCCGCCGCTTACCCAGTCAGAAACCTGGGTGTTATCCTTGACTTCTCTCTTCCTGTCAATCCTAAACCAAATTCTCTTCGTTGTTTCCCTTGATATCTCCCTACTCTGTACCTTTCCCCAGCACGATGGTTCTACCCCAGTGCAGGCCACCTTCATCTCTTGCCTGGTCACCTGAAAAAGCCTTGTAGCACATCTCCCTGACTCCAATTTTGTCCAGTTTCTGTCCATACTCCAAATTTTTGTCCATTGTACCCAAAGTGATCTTTTTAAAACCAAAATCTAATCTCAGAATTCTTTCATGGCTTTGCATTACCCTGAGGAGGAGTCTAAATTTATTAAAATGAGTCCCAAAAACATTTGTAATATGATTCTGCTGATTTATCCTGACTTCTCTCTTGACATACACCCTCCTTATACTCAATACTCCAATTCTACTAAACTAGATTCAATTTTGTTAGTACTTTCTATCTTCTCATATCCGTGTTTCTTTGCCAGGGACTGCTGTGTGGGAGCTCCCCTGAACTGCCTTTGCCTGGCTCCACTCCTATTCCCTTTTTGATACACTCATGTTTTTTTTTCTAACCTTCTCTGACTCCCTTTTGTCCTGCACTGGTTACTACACTTACGGCTTTCACAGAAGCTCCCACTCTGGGTTGTGAATGCCTGGTGACTTGTTTCATCTCTCTTCTAGACAGACTACTTTTTGAAGACAGAGCCTATCTTTTGCCTTACGGGCATTGCTTAGCATAGTACCTGGCACACGGTGGGCACTCAAATCAAACTCTTTGTGTTGAATGAAGTAATGAATACATGTAAACCGCAGCAAAGCATGGCTGCCTGGAAAGAAGTGGAATGTGTCTGCTGGATTATTTTAATTAAACATTAGGTGCAAATGTCAGGTATTTAGGGTGGAAATAAAATTCAGAGCCAATGAGTTGACTTTATTATTGGAAGCTTATAAACTCCGAAAATCCTTAGGAGCCAGATTTAATAAAAATATTTTGGGATGTTTGCCCACCCTCTGTCAGCTGGGGGAATAGGTTAAAAATTCTTCCATCCAATTCAAGGCTGCAGTGAGCAATGATCAGGCCCCTGCACTCCAGCCTGGGAAACAGTGAGATCCTGTCTCTTAGAAACAAAAATATCTTCCGTTTTATCCAATAGTTCTACTGGTCTCCTCAATTTATAAAACAACATTTTGTTTTTAGTTATACCACAAAGACAAGTGTGTACAAATGATACAAATCATTTGTATCATTTGCAGCCGGGGCTTGGGATTTTTATGAGTTTAAATTCGCTGTTCATGAAATGACAAAGTTTTATGCCAATTCTATTTTCTTAGGTACAGTTTTTTGTATATTTTGGTCAAGGAGAAAGAAAATGGACTCAGGCAGATCTGATTTTGAGCTCCTGTTTTAGCAGGTATTAGATATGAGATTTTCAACAAAGCATTTAATTTTTTAGCAACTCAGTTTTCTCATCAGTAAAATTAATAGCTACCCACCTACTTAATAGAGTTGAGTGAAGATTACAAGGAGTATGTAATTGTGGCACTGAGGAAGACATACTTCCTTTCTCTTTAGATTATAGTCATTTTCAACACAATGGAAAAAACAGCTGAGCTTTCAGGAGTATAACATGCTATCCCAAAACTGTACCAAAATACTCATAAAATTATCAAATATGTATGTAAAAATATTACTCTTAAGTATTATTTTCAATTCCTTTTATATGCTCAATAAACATTTTAATGAAGTATTAAATATAATATGTACACGTAACAATGCAACAGATAAGTGTATATGCTAGATGAATTATTACAACATAAACACATATTTAACCACCAGCTAGATTTAAAAAATAGAATATTATTAGTCACCTAGAATGACCCCTCCTGCTACTAACCTTACAGTCATTAACTTTACTCTTCTCTCCAAATATAACTCCTACCCTGCTACTAATACCATCAATTATTTTTGCCTACTTTTGAACTTTCTGTGGGAATCCTACAATCTATATTTCTTTGTGTCAGGATTCTGTCATTCAGCATTGTTTGAGATTCATGTGTCACGTGTTTGTGTTGTGAATTGTGAGATGCTGTTGTATTGCGTGTTTATGAAATTTCATGTTCTATTTTGAATGAATGGAGCAAGATTCGTTTATCTGTTACAGTACTGACAGACAATTGTTTTCTTGTTTGTGGCAATTACAGATAGTGCTGCTGTGGTCATTATTATGTATGTCTTTTGACTTGTGTAGTATGACTTTCTTTAAGCATATATTTAGGGGTGGAATTCCCTGGTCGTAGGTTATATATATGTTCAATTTAAGTAGATACTGCCAGTTTTCCATAGTTATTATACCATTAAACATTTCTGTCAGCAGTTATGATAACTCCAGTTGCTCTATAACCTCGCGAAATCTTGATGTTTTGTCTTTTTTAATTGTAGCTTGTGAGTGGGCAGTGAAATTTCATAATTGTTTTCATATTGAATTTCCCTAATTAAAGAAGACTGTGCACTCTTTTCTATTTCAACAGTCTTTTGGATTTCTTCTGTTGTAAGATTGCTGATAAAAGTCTCTTTGCCCATTTTTCTTATTGGGTTATTTTTCTTTTTCTTTTTGATTTGTAGGAGTTCTTTATAAATTCTGGTTGGAGGCCTTTGTCCACTATATGCATTGCAAATATCTTCTTCCACTTGACATTTTGCCTTTTGATCTTTTTAATAGGTTCTTAATTTTTAATGAATTCTAATTGATCATTTCCTTAGTATTAAATGCTAGTAAAAAATTTCTGCTTATCCAAAATTTATGAACATATTTTCCTGTTATCTTCTAGAAACATATTGTTTTACTTTTTAAATTGAATCTCAATCAACCTAAAATTAAATTGTATGTATGATGTGAGATAGGGGTCAAGTTTTCTTCTTTTTCTTCTTTATCCACTAGATGCAATACAATTTAATAAAAAGATTGCCCTATTTTCAGTGTTTATAGATCTTTGTATCAAGTGACCATATATTAACACTATAAATAATCTACTTCATTACTCACCATTCTGCTCTTTTTCTATTTATCTATCTTTTCAACTTCATTACATAGCACCTGACATTCAATATACACATTAATATGTGTATATATATATATGTATTTATATATGCATGTGCATGTGTGTGTGTGTGTGTGTGTGTGTGTATGGCAACAACAGCAGAGTATACTTGACTGGGAAAAAGTAGAATGTTTCTTCTAGATAAATTTAATTAAGCATTAGATGAACAGATAGACATCAGGAATTTAGAGTAGAAAAAATTCAAAGCCAATGAGGTGAGTTTATTACCAGAATAAATAGCTTTATGATATGTCTTGATATCTGTTGGTTTAAGTCCCTCAACTTTGTTCTTTTCCAAGAGTTGTCTTGGTTATTCATGGCCCTTTGTATTTCCATTTAAATCTTAAAATAAACTTGTCAATTTATGCCAAAAAAAGAAGTGATTTTAAAATCACAGTCACATTTTATCTACAGATCTGTTTGAGGGAAATAGATATTTTTATAATATTTAGTCTTTTATTTCATGATTGTTTTATATACCTCCATTTATTTAGGTCTCTTTTAATTTCTATCAATAATGAGCTATAGGTTTATATATAGAAATCATATATTCATCATCATCTTCATCATTAATTTCTACCTTAATTCCACTTTGGTTAGAAATCATTTTTTGTTGTTGTTATTTTAGTCCTTGGAAATGTGTTGAGACTTGCTTTAAGACCCAGTATAAGGTCAATTTTGGTTAATGTTTCATATATAATTAAATATAATATGTGCTATGTGGTTGTTGGGTTCAGTATTCAAGACACATCAATCAGGTCAGTGTTGTTAGTGATGTTGCTACAATTTTTAGATATTTATTTAATTTCCTCTAATTTGTTCTATTAGTTATTGAGAAAGATGTTTTAAAATCTTCCATTATTTGGATTTATTGATTTCACCTCTTAGCTCTATTTTTTCTTTGTGGCTAAATTTTTAGTAACCAGAAATTTAGCATTGTGAATTGACCTTTTGCCCTTTTGAAGTGTATCTTTATTTTTATTAATATTTCCTAATTATGCATTTTTCTTTGATATTTGTATAGGTACACAAGTGTTCACATGGTGTGTTTTCCTTTCCCTTTTCTTTCAAATTTTATATAGTGATGCATTTAAATTTTTTCTCTTGTATGCAATATGGTAGGCAGAAATCTAAGATGATAACCTGACCTTCGCACTTGTATACTCTCCTCTCCTTGAGTGAGAGTGAAAATGTGAATAGGAAGTGATATCATTTTCATAATTATGTTATGTTATACAGCAAAAGGAATTTTGCAGAGGTAATTGAAGTTACTTATCAGCTGATTTTGGGTTAAGCCAAAGGGTGTTTCCAGGTGGGCCTAATCTGATCACATAATTCCTTTAAAAGCAAAGAGTTTACAGGTGTGTAGCAGAGAGGACTCAGAATCAAAGCATGAGAAGGATAAGAGCAAAAGAGATCCCATCAATGGCTCTGATGATAGAGGAGGCCATCTGGAAAGGATTGGCGAGCATCCTCCAGGAGCCAAGATCAAATCCCAGGTGATATCCAGTAAGCAATGGAACCTCAGTTCTTCAGTGGCAAGAAATTGGGGTCTGTCAACAATCTTAATAAGCTTGGAAGCAAATTCTCCCTGAGATCTCCCAGATGAGAATGTAGGTTGGGTAATTTCAGCCCAGGGAGAAGCAAATCAGGACATTCTGTCTAGCCTGCACAGACTTTTGGCGCACACAACTGTCAGCTACTGAATGGGTGTTAATTTAAGTAACAATAGAAAACTAACACAAAGGAGTCTCTCTCTATATATACATTAACTCCTGTTGGAGAATCTTAGTTTCTTTCTGGATTATTTAAATTGCATTTAATGTAATTTCTAACATACTTTGAGTCTAATTCCCCTATATTTATAATTTATTTTCGATTTTCTCACCTGTTCTATGCTCCTCCTTCTTACTTTTCTTGCCTACTTTCAGAGTAAGTAAATGTTTTTTACTCCATTTTCTTCTCTCTTTGCTCTTTTTCAGCAGTTGAACAATAGATTACGATATGCATTTTTGAATTATTAGAGTCTAATGTAGAGTATGTCAGTTTACTTCTCACATAATGTAAAAACTTAAAACACTTCAATTCTATTATCAACCTCCTGTCTTTGTGCTAGTTTTGCCTTGTTATAATTTTCTGAATATTTGAAACCATAAAAAACATTATTAATAATATCTCATAAAGTAAAAGTTTATTTAGATATTACCAATATATTCCCCCTTTTCTTTGTTCTTTCTCTCTTAATTTCTAGGCATCCATTGTATATATACACGCACATACACACATATACACACATATATATATACACACACACATTTTTTTGCCTAGTAACAACTTCTTTAGTGTTTTCTTTAATAAACAACTGTTAATGATTAACTCTGTTGCCCAGGCTAGAGTGCAGTGGCATCAGCCTAGCTCACAGCAACCTCAAATTCCTGGGCTCAAGCAATTCTCCTGCCTCAGCCTCCCGAGTAGGTGGGACTACAGGCGTGTGCCACCATGCCTGGCTAATTTTTTCTATATATTTTTAGATTTTTAGTTGTCCAGCTAATTTCTTTCTATTTTCAGTAGAGACGAGGTCTTGGTCTTGCTCAGGCTGGTCTGGAACTCCTGAGCTCAAACGATCCACCCGCCTCCACCTCCCAGAGTGCCAGGATTACAGGTGTGAGCCACAGCGTCTGGCCTCTTTTAGTTTTTTCTTTGAAAGAAATGTTTTTATTTTACTTCATTGTTAAAAGATAATTTTGGTGAGTGTAGAATTCTAGTTCAGCA
>CAUYSK010016341.1:0-63933 GCA_963575035.1 Avahi laniger | reverse complement strand
GCAAACACTTTCTACCATTCTGTAGGTTGTCTGTTTGCTCTTGTGACAGTTTCTTTCGCTGTGTGGAAACTTTTTAATTTTCTCAGGTCCCATTTATTTATTTTGGTTGTTGCTGTGATTGCCTTTGGGGTCTTCTTCATAAATTCTTTGCCTAGGCCAATGTCTAGGAGAATATTTCCAACATCATCCTCTAGAATTCTAATACCTTCACTCCTTAGGTTTAAATGTGTTACCCAGTGTGAGTTGATTTTTGTGAGAAGTGAAAGGTGTGGATCTTGGTTCAGTCTTCTACATGTGGCTATCCAGTTTTCCCAGCAACATTTATTGAATAGGGACTCCTTTCCCCAGTGTATGTTTTTGTCTGCTTTGTCAAAGATTAGGTGGCTATATGAGGATGGCTTTATATCTGGATTCTCAGTTCTGTTCCACTGCTCTATGTCTCTGTTCTTGTGCCAGTACCATGCTATTTAGTTACTATATAGCCTTGTAGTACAGCTTGAAGTCTGGTAAATTGATGCCTCCCAAGTTGTTCTTTTTTTCTTAAGAATGCTTTTGCTATACGGGATCTTTTCCGGTTCCACACAAATGGTAGAATTAGTTTTTCTAGATCTGTGAAAAATGATATTATTATTTTCTTAGGGATCGCATTGAATGTGTAGATCACTTTGGGTAGTATAGACATTTTAACAATGTTGATTCTGCCAATTGATGAGTATGGTATGGTTTTCCATCTGTTTATGTCCTCTGCTGTTTCCTTCCTGAATGTTTCATGGTTCCCCCTGTAGACATCTTTCACCTCCTTAGGTAAATATATTCCTAGGTATTTTATTTTCTTTGTTACTATTGTGAATGTTATTGAGTCTTTGATTTGTTTCTCAGTTTGACTTTTATTGGCATATAGGAATGCTACTGATTTGTTTGCATTGATTTTGTAACCTGAGACTTTGCTGAATTTGTGTATCAATTTATATATTGGAATGAAAAATTACTATTAATTTAAATTTTGGAATCCAAATATGTCTTTTTTTTAACAGAAAGAAATTTTGAGCCTCTGTTCTACCTTTTCATCTTTCTTGACTAATTTTGTAGATATGTGTGATTCGTTTAATTTTAAATTATACACATCAGCTACATAACCACCAATCTAAGTGAATCTTTAGATTATTATTAGTAGTTGCCAAACCAATTGTTTTGTATGTATTATTTATGCTAATTTATTCAATGAAGGCTTTTGGCTTCACAATCATTTTGAAGGTATCATGCTGTGGATGGGGAGGAAGCATTGTAAACATCCCTACCTTCAAGTTTTGTAGAATGCAGTTTAAAAAAAGACACATAGACAGTCAAATAGTAATACCCAAATTAAATGCAAATAAATTTAGGACATACAAGACAATTTAATTGAGATTCAAAATAAATATTTAGTTGAGCTCTTCTATTAGTGATTTCAATATTTTCTGTGTGTGTGTGTGTTCATGCACGCACGTGCACGTATATGTGTGTGTGTTTTATGTGTTCTTACTAGGATCAGCCACGTTTTAAAATAGATCAATTTTTCTAACATTTTACTGAATTGTTTTATGTTGAATTTCTGTTGATAGACTATAATATTAGGTTCTAAGTTATGCATGAGATGTGACCATTTAAATAGAGATTATAGAAAACAATATTAAAGAAAATATTTGTGAACTTTTCTTTAGAAATTGTACTCATTACAACTTTTGAGCCATATGAGAAAAAAATTAAAACTGTAGTAATTGTGAAAAACAGCACAACACATATTAAATATCCAAATACCACTGTTTTATAGTGCACATGGGAGGATGCCCCATGTGGACAGCAATAATATAACTATTGTAATTATTAGAGGTTGTTGTCAGACTTTGTAGAACATTCTCAACAGAGATGAATGTTGGAAGCCATTTTTGGAAAGAAACCAAATTCACTTTGAAAATATTGGGCAAATAGAACATCCTTTTTAGTATCAAAAATCAAAATAGAATAAAGCAGCACAAACATTATGTGACCATAATGATACTTGCCCCATTTTCTGACGTGCCACATAAAATGAGGTAAAGTTTACAGGATCCTCCTCCAAAATAGTTTGAGCCATGGTATGCTCATTGGAATAAGTGGATATCCACTCAAAGCTAGTATTCTAAAAGTGTCGGTGCTCATCGGTGTGTTAGAAATCAGCTATATCTCTTTATAGTCACATCTTTCATATGTGCCATTTAAACACATATCCATAAATATACACAGTCATGCACATTCATTTACATATTTAAGGTTAGCTTTGTGAGTAGTTACTGCATGCCTCATGGAATATGGATTTAAATGTGTTCGGTAATATCCTGTCCCTTTAGCTGTTTTAAGCTTAGGGCTGTATATGAAGACAACAACACTGGAGTGCCGTGCTATTGCATAAAAATTCTCTCTTACCTCTAAAGTTTTCCTCATCTACAGCATCAGTGCTGGGGGTCAAACTCACAAAGGTGCTGTCCCCCAATTGCAGCAAACACTGCCATGTGTTGTATGTTTGATGAATTAAAAGGATGCTGCCAACTTAATTACACTGTAACCCTTCAATAAAGGAAGGGCAGAGCTGATTAACTAGTGAATAATTGGGGGCTGATTGATGGCTCTCTCCCTCATTGCTGAAGGCTGTATATATAATTATTTTGCCTTTGGGCCTAATTTTTCCACTGTTAGCTTCCACTTTTGTCATCAGTTGTAATTTATAGTTGAGGCCTGCAGCCTTAAAAAAGGGGGGATAGAAAATGGAATAGCTCTGATGCCTAGATATGTCACCTGCAAAAGGCTAGCAGGCAGCCTTAAACATCAACATTTTCAGTCATTTAACAGAATTACCACTTTATACTTAGCTAGAAAATAATACTGCAATTTGCCAATGATCATAATATCAGTTTTTTATCTTAAAATTATATTGCATCATTCAGTGGTTTTGAATGTACTTTTAGTGCAAGATTGATTTTTTGTAAGTTAAAAGAACTATGATGTACTTTTTTCTCCAAACAATTCCTCTTCCCAAAGTAAACATTTTTTTTCAATGGGAGCAGAGTATAATTTTTTCAAAGGAAATTTTAAAAACTCAGTTATCTTCAATCATCTTAAATATTAGCATAAAATGACCACCACAACTAAAAATCAAACTAGTACTATAGCTTTTGAAAAATACAATATTTATTAAGCACTTACCAAGTACAAATTATAATGTATAATTTGAAAACTATATGCAAAGTAATAAGAGTCATGTTTCAAAGGCTTAAAATATATGAAACATTTAATGCATAAAGCTATTATAAAACATACCAATTCAAAGAAAACAAACCAATCATAACAGAGAGTGTGTTTTAGGATTATTCCTCTAGTTTCTATAAAGAGACTAGCTCCTTACAATAAGGGGAAAAAACAAAACTAAAGAAACGTTTTAAAGATTGCTGCTCTCTTAGCCATACTAGAAGAATGCAGATGGATTTATATTCCAGACTTTTAGACAATGGTAATAACATCTTAGACACATATTTTTGGTAACCCATCTTTAAAATACTTCAGTGGCAAAGCTTCTAATTTATAAACCAAGTTATACAAATTCTCTCTCTCAGATTTCCTTTGTTGTTTTGTCCTCACTGAAAACTCCCTAGCCTATGAATCACAGGATGACTTGAGGAACCTTTCAGTCAAAGCTCAGTAGTATGCCAGTGGGCACAGGGTAGAAAAAAAATAAAGATTGATATTTGCCCTCTCTTTTTATCTGCACTTGATTTATAAGTCAGTGTGAGTATGCAAGAGAAATAAAGGCAAAGACCTTGATGCCTCCCCGTGGAGAATATGCACCGTTTGGATTGAAGGCATGAAAGAGGGGAAATTAATGGTAAGCTGTTCATCTGTCACTACTGCCAGCCTGATGGTTTTGCAGAGAAGGCGAAGACTATACGACATGCCCTCCAGTGAAGGGCAAGTCTGTCTGCTGTTCTCCTATTATAAACACAGTTCTCTGGGTTTCAGAGGGATTTAAATTTTAAAATAAGACTGCACTTTGGATAGAGGGATATTTACATTATTTTGCTTTACTTCTTTGAAGTATTAACTTATAGAATATTGCTTGTTTTAGGAGGAAGAATTATTTTTCTTTCTATTTCTCTTTCTTTCTTTTTCCTTTCTTGTCTTTTTCCTTTTTAAAATTTAAGTCAAACCCTCTGCTTGACAATGTGGCTTGGCCCTTTTACATCTGGCTGCATTTTTCCTGCTGTCACATTACAACAAAATGTAAATAGGCCCTGAAAATTAGGCAGATGCAAAGTGGAGAAGACTTGGTTAAATTTCACTGTACAAAATGTAGAAAGTGATTGCAAAGTTGAAATTATAAGATGAGATTTTTCATTTCCATTGAAATAGTAGCACAACTATGAAAGTATTATGAGGTATCCAGTTGACCAAAAGAAAATAATAAATAAAAGCTTTATCTTGAGAATATTAAGAAAGCCATGTTTCCTTATTACTGAAATAATTTATGATGGTAAGAACTTGATATATTAATAGAACACACCATGCTTTGAGTGGGAAATGGGGTAGCGTATACATTGAAGGCAAAAATTAAACTTTCATATTTTTCACTCAACTTCCCATTGTAAGAAAAAGCCTTATATCATTTTTTATAAGAAAAGGGGAATTTTGTATCTATATTATTATTGCTATTCAGATTATCTTCACTATCAGATAAATGTTTCATAGTAAAACAATTAAGAAGGAGAAAAAAGAAGACATTGGCATTGTTTTAAAGTAGAGGGAAAAACAAAATAAGACAATGAGTAAACTTTTGGTAATTTGGTATGTCTAATCTGTTATTATGTTCCAATTAAAGACATTTTTTCAATAGACTTCAAGGAAACTTCAATACAGAAAAACAGAGGTATCTTAGTTGCATTACAAATGAGTCAAATAACATCTATAATAGAAGTGATTCAGGAAGTTTTATTTCTTAGAAGTTAAAATATAATTTTCTTAAATATAAAAAATATATTTCAGTTTCTGTTATGAAATAGACCCATAAATTAAGATCTAGTATGTTCCTTTAAGGAGGTTATATTCTGGTAGTGGAATAAAATAAAACGAATATGCAAATAACTGAAACAATAGCAAACATAATATATTCCACAAGAGCAGTTCAAATAAAAACAAAAATATGAAAACATTCTTTTAATTCAGAGGCAAAAAGTAATTACTTCTGGATATATAATAATAATATGAATAAAGTGGCATTTGATTTGAACTTTAGAAAATTGAGAGAATTTAGACATAGAAAATGGAGCAAGGGACATTCAATTGGGAGAGGATAATGCTGGTGTGGAGAATGTTCAGGAAATAATTAACAGTCCAATTTAGCTGGACTGGAGAAAATGTAAAGGAAAATAGGTGAGAGATAAAACTAGAAAAGCAGAGTTGACTTATGCTATATAGAGTTTTGAATTCCATGAAAAAAATGTAGGTCCAAGCAGAAAAAATCATAGAAGGATTTTAGTTAAGAAGAAGGTAAACATGATTAATATGATTATTTGGTATGATTGATTTGGTAGCAGATTATAGCATAGATTGAAGTAGGGAAAGATGGAGGCCACTTAAAAGACAATTGTGATTATGGATATGAGAGATGACGAGGATCTGGATAAGGGAATAAGCAGTGGGAATGGAAAGGAAAGAATGGCTTTCAGCACTCACTGGATGTTGAATCCATAGGGCTTTTTGTAGCCGAGTGAGTAGTGGCTGATATTGAACTTGGATGATAGAAGAATGATGGTAAGCATACAAAGAACAAGAAAAATAGGAAGAAGATGAAATCACTTAGAAGTGAATTAAGATTGCAGGACTGGAATTCATTCGAGAGATTGAGATTGGGACTGAGCTTTAAGAGGCATCAGCACCAGACCTAAATGCATTTTAACATCATTCCTTTGACTTTTTAAATTAACATCTAGAAACATTATATTACACACAATACTCTATGTTTAGAAACAACTGTAACAGTAAACCACATCAGAACACTTTTGGTAATTTCTTAATGGAACATTAATAAATCAACTCCCCTGTAGTGGATTTCAGTTTAAAAGCATCATACACAGTTGATTTCTCTGTGTTGTTTGCTTGAGTTGAAACATTTATTTCTTTGGCAAAAAATGAATTCCTCTAGGCAGAAGATCAGTTACTGGATTGTTATTATTTATATTTAAAAAATTTATCAGCTTATGATGACTGATATTTGTGTATGTGTGTGAGGAGGGGAGCAGGGAGAAAGAGGAAGTGAGTAACAGAGAGATACACACAGAGAGAAGATGTAGTAAACTTTCAGGCAAAATATCTTTTTTTGTTTATGCAAGGTCAGAGGTAACACTTCTTTATTTGAAGACCTATATTTTCAACTACAATACTCTTCTGGCAAATATTTTCACGTCTTTCATACATGGAGGAAAAGGTGTTTGTAAATATGAACAAAATAAATTCTGTTGTTCAATTTCACCCTTCATATTTCACCCCAAGACCTCATTTAGTAGAATTTTGCAGTAATAACAGATAACACACATTTCAGCTCTTTACAAAACCCTGGAGTATGGAATGTTGAAGATGAGGATGTTTGGTAGATTTAGTACCTACCAGTTCCCAGAGCTGGGCCACAAAGAAACTCTCAAATGCTACTTCCTGAGCATTAGTATTTCCAATAGGAAAGCACAATGATTACTTCTGCAGAAAGTATTACAATGGTTGGGACTGCTTAATGATATGACTATCTTTGTGGAGTTAGCCTTGACATTCAGAAAAACACCTAGTTTATTTGTAATTAAATGGCACAGCCATTGTCTGGGCTGTTTATCTCAGTTAGTTATAGTGCTAATGAAGACAAAGTCACAAGTTGGATCACCACCAGATGGGTCAGTTTGAACCTAGTGCTAAATTCTACAGAGTTACAGCCTGCATTCAAACTCCAGATCTCAGTCATCATGTGAAAACAGACATAACACTAGCCCCAACAGAGGTTGGGTAGGTCAAAGAGCATGAGAGGCAAATAGCATCAATATGCAGGGCCTATTCCAAGAATGTTTCCTTCACATATGAATGGAGACACACATTTTTATTGGGAAGGGAAATACTCCAGACTATTTATAAATAATAATTCAATGACTATGAATATTCAAGAAGTTCAGAATGTGGTATCTGTTATATGAAAGGAACTGTTGGTTAGTTTCTATAATTCAAGCCATCTTGCAATTCCTCATTACATGTCTTTTGCACATGTAAAAATCCCTTTGACATGTTTCAATTGATCATTTTTAAAAATAAAACACCATTATATTTAATTCATATTTCCTTTCCAATATATTTGAATAAAGGGATAGTGGCATAATTTGTGCTACTGAAGGACAAGGACTGAATTTCTCTATTATATAAGTCTTCATATTTCTATAAATACAGTATGTTTTTAACTTATTGATTCTATACTGATTTAAAATAATAAATTGACCCACCTAATAAACCATGGAGCTGCTTATAAGTAATCACTAGTAATAGGCATTTACAAAACAGAATTTAGATTTCTATTTATTTTGGAGGATCCAGAGTGCCTAGAATAGAGCCACGTATGCAATAATGTCCAAGAAAGAAAGAATAGATGGATGAATGAGTGGAAGAATGTATGCATCTTCTATTAGGCTTTGGACTCTGGTCTTCTCTGCTTTATCCATGCTTTTAAAATGTTGGTAATTTGGATTTGGGAGATTTTAAAATCTCCTTTATATGTGTTGCTTTATATAATATTTTTTGAAATGCTTTAATCAACAAAGCAGGTGCTGTTATTATTTTAAAAGTAAGAAACTAAGAGCTTCCGGGCTCACCGCAGTGCCAGGCTGGCATCTGTGTACCTCAGCTGCAAGTCATCCCCCATAGTCCCAGGCTCCAAACTGGCCCCAGTTACCCCATACTTCAAAGCTATAGGCCTATCCCAGTGCCAGGACAGACCCTGGAAGCCAAAGTCTCCAGGCTAACTTTCAAAGATCCAGGTTCCAGTCTTGCCCCAGTGCCAGGTTAGCACTCAAAGACCTCAACTCCAGGCTGAACACCACAGACTCAGCCACCAAACTGGCATCCATAGACCCAGAATTTGGGCTAGCTCCTGCAGATACAGGATTCAGGCTAGACTAGTGCCAGGCCAACCCCTGAGACCCCATGATCCTGCAACCCAATATACCCCAACACTGGACTAGACCCCGTGCATCCATCCTCCAGGCTCACCCCAGGACCAGATTAGGCTCTATGCCTCCCCACCCCCAGGGTCCAGGACTGCCCCCATGGACCTATATTCTAGGCCAATATTTAAACACTGAGGCACCAGATTATCCCCTAAGGGCCCAGGCTCCAGTCTGTCACAGTGTCAAGCCAGCTCCTATGGACTTAGGCTCCAGGCCCATCCCTGTGGACCCAGATGCCGGGACCATTTGAGAACCAAGCATGACTCCATGGTCCCAGGCTTCAGTATGGACCCCAGAGACATGGGCTTCAGCTTTGTCCCCACAGACCCAGTTGAAAGGTTCACCACAGTGGACCCCAGGGCTCTAGTAGACCCAGGATCCAGATCTTCCCAGAAGGCCCTGGATCCAAGCCATGCCCTATGGGGACAAAGGTGCCAGGCCTACCCACCTGCTCACCCAGGCACCAGGTCAGCCTGCTCAAGACTGAAGCAGCAGCACTGCACATGGACCCCACCAGGCAGCCCACCCAGAATCTCTGGACTGGTAGACTAATAAAAATTTTACTTGTCAAAACCAATCTGTAAAGACTGGAATAGATGTATACTTCTTCATCTACACAGACACCAAGGCATGACCACAGGGATCACAATCAGGTAAAATGACACCACTAAAAAAAGAAAATAAAACACCAGTAACTAACACTAAAGAAATGGAGATTCATTTACTGCCAGACAAAAAGTTCAAAATAATCTTAAAGAATCCTAGTGAGTTTGCAAGACAACAGATAGACAGCTAAACAAAGTTAGAAAAACAATATATGAACAAAATGAAAAGTTCAACAAAGAGCTAGAAACTACATTAACCACCCTATCTGTGATTTTGTTTTCTATTTAATACATTTTCAGCTATCCATAGTTAATTGTGGTCCAAATTTATAAAATGGAAAGTTCCATAAATAAACACTTTATAAGTTTTAAATTGAATGCTGTTCTGCTTAACATGATGAAATCTTGTGCCATCCTGCTCAGCCCCACTGGGACATGAGTCAACCCATTGGGCGGTGTATCCATGCTGTATAGGCTACCTGCCTATTAGTCACTTAATAACAATCTCAATGATATATTGGAGTATTACAGTGCTTGTGTTCAAGTAAAACTTATTTTATTTAATAATAGCTTAAAAGCACAAGAGTAGTGATGCTAGCATATTGTTATAATTGTTCTATTTTATTATTAGTTATTTTTAATCTCTTACTATGTGTAATTTATAAATTCAACTTCATCATAGATACACATGTATAAGAAAAACAGTATGTGTGTGCATGCATATATATATATATATATATATATATATAAAATCAAAGAAATACCAATTAAAACCATAATGAGATATCACCTAAAATTCAGTAGAATAGCTATTATCAAAAAGAGAAAAGATAACAAGTGTTGATGAGGGTATGGAGAAATCGAAAACCCTGCACACTGTTGGTGTGAATGTAAATTAGTATAGCATTATGAAAAACAGTGTGGGGGTTCCTAAAAAATTATAAATATTTACCATATGATCCAAAAATCCAACTTATGGGTCAAATAAAATTAATTTCCTGAAAAGATATCTGAACTCTCATGTTTATTGTGTCATTATTTATAATACCCAAGATATGGAATCAGCTTAGTTGTCTATCAATGGATAAGTAGATAAAGAAAATGTGATATTAATATATATGTACATCACACCCATAATGAAAAAAATGTTCAGCCTTAAAAAAGAAGATGATTCTACTATTTGCCACAACATGGATAAACCTAGAGGATATTATGCTAAGTAAAGTAAGCCAGACAGAGAAAGACAAATGCTACTTGATCTCTCTTATGTTTAAAATCAAACAGAATCATACTTGTAGGAGCAGATAATAAAGTGGAGGTTGCCAGAGAATGAGGTAGGGGGATGGAAAGAGGAGATGCAAGTTTCAGTTAGATAAGTTGAATATATTCTGGAGATGTATTGTACAGTAAGGTGACTATAATTAATAAGAATGTACTGGATACTTCAATATTGCTAAGAAATTGTATTTTAAATGTTCTCACTGCAAAAAAGCTATGTGGGTTATTGGGTATGTTAATTAGATTGGTTTAATAATATCACAATATATACATATGCCAAAAATTCACACTGGACACCATAAATATGCAACATTTTTATTTGTCAGTTATACCTCAATAGAAGTAATTTTTAAAATGGCATAAACTGTAAAATCTAAATGTATCTGTTTGAATACCATGCCCACCACTGATTAGCCATATGATCTTGAAAAAGTTAATTAACTTCTCTGTGCCAAGTGCCCTCATTTGTAAATTGATCATAATAGTGGTACCTATCTGAAAAGGGTTGAGGATGACTAAATAAAATAATATATGCAAAGCTTTTATTAATAGTAGAATTTCTAATATTTTAAATATTATGAAAGTGGGTTTTTATTTCAAAATATTAGAGGGTACAAATATTTTTGGTTTCATGGATCACTTTTGTAATACTTGACTCATGGCTATAAGTGTGCCCATCATGCACACCGTATTCATTTTACTTGTTAGATAGGTTTTTGCAGCTCACATGCTCTGCCTCCTCCCTGATTAAATTCCACCGAGTTTTCCTTCCTTCTGTGCATATGTGTGCTCATCAGTTAGTTCTGATTTAATAGTGAGTATGTGTGGTGTTTGTTTTAATATTGTTTAGAAACATCACTTAGGATAATGGTCCCCAGTTTCATCCAAATTGTTGCAAAATGTATCATTTTTCATGGTCAAGTAGTATCCACTCATGAATTGTTGGGCACTTAGGTTAATTCCACATCTTTGCAATTTTGAATTGTGCTCCAATAAACATTTGACTACACGTGTATTTTTGATAGAAAGACTTCTTTTCCTTTGGGTAGATACCCAGTAGCTGAATTACTGGATCCAATTGTAGGACAACTTTCAGTTCTTTGAGGAATCTCCATACTGTTTTCCACAGAGGTTATACTAATTTAAAGTCCCACCAACAGATGATAAGCATTCCTCTCACTCTGCATCCATGTCAGCATCTATTGTTTTTGGTCTTTCTAATAAAAGCCATTCTAACTGGGGTAAGGTAATATCTCATTGTGCTTTTAATTTGCATTTTTGTGATGATTAGTGACATCGAGCATTTCTACATATGTTTATTGGCCATTTGTCTATCTTCTTTTGAAAAGCTTCTGTTTATGTTTTTGCTGACTTTTTAATGGAGTTATTTGCATTTTTTTCCTTGCTGATTTGCTGGAATTTTTTGTAGGTCCAGGATATTAGCCCTTTATGGGATGTATTAAATATAGGTTGTGAATATTTTCTCCCATTCTGAAGTTTTATTTGCTCTGTTGATTATTTCCTTAGCTGTGCAGAAGGTTTGTAGTTTAATCAAATCCCATTTATTTATTTTTGCTGTTGCTCTAATTGCCATTGGGGACTTGTTCATAAATTCTTTGCCTGGGCCAATATGTAAGAAAGGTTTTCTGACATTTTTTTTCTAGAATTCTTATGGGTTAATGTCTTACATTTAAGTCTTTTATCCATCTTGAATTAATTTTATGTGAATTGTGAAAGATAGGGTTCCTGTTTAATTTTTCTGCATGTGGCTGTCCAATTTTCCCTGCATAATTTATTGAATAGGACTTCTTTTGCCTAGTGTGCATTTTTGTTTGCTTTGTCAAGAGTCACTTGGGTATAGGAAGATGATTTTATATCTGGGTTCTCAGTTATGTTCCATTGGTCTATGTCTCTATATTTGTACCAATACCATGCTGAGATTTTTTGCTATATCCTTGTAAGATAGCTTGAAATCTAATAATGTGATGCCTTCAGATTTGTTCTTTTTGCTTAAGTTTGCTTTGACTATTCAGGTTCTTTTCAGGTTCCAAACTAAGCATAGAATTATTTTTTTCTAGATCTGCAAAGTATGAGGATGGTATTTTGACAGGGATTATATTGAATCTTTAAGTCACTTTGGGTAGTATGCACATTTTAATAGTGTCAATTCTATCAATGCATGATCATGGTATGTTTTTCAATTTGTTTGTGTCCACTGTGACTTTTTTCCTCAGTATTTCGAAGTTCTCCTTGTAGAGATCTTTCACCTCCTGGGTTAAGTGTATTCCTAGGAGTTGTAATTTCTTTGGAGCCATTGTGAATGGTATTGATTCTTTTATTTGATTCTCAGCTTGATTGTTATTGGTATACAGAAATGCTACTGATTTGTGTACATTGATTTTATAATCTGATATTTTTGAATTTATTTGTAAATTCTGGGATTCTTTTGTTGGAGTCCTTGGAGTTTCTTAGATACAAGATCATATTGTCATTGAAAAGCAATAGTTTGATCTTCTCTTTTCTGATTTAGATATGCTTTATTTCTTTCCTTTGTCTGATTGCTGTGGCTAGGACTTACATCACTAAGTTGAATAGAAGTGGTAACAGTGGGCACCTTTGTATTATTCCAGTTCTTAGGAGAAATGTTTTCAACTTTTCCCCATTCACCATGAGATTGGCTGTGTGCTTCTCATATACAGATTTTATAATTTTGATTTATCTTCCTTCTATGCCAGTTTCTTGAGGGTTCTTATCAAGAAAGAATGCTGGATATTGTTGAATGTTTTTTCTGTATCTATTGAGATGGTCATATATGGTCTTTGTTTTTGCTTCTGTTCATGTGATATTGATTTATGTTATGTTGAGACATTCTTGTAAGCCTGAGGCAAAGCCCACTTTGTCATGACGGATTATGTTTTTTATGTGCTGTTGAATTTGGTTTGCTAGTATTTTATTGAGAATTTTTCATCTATATTGATAAGAGACATTGGTCTGTGATTTTCTTTTCTATTGTGTCTTTTCTTGGCTTTTATATGAAGGTGATACTAGTTTCATGGATGAAGTTGGGGAGAATTCCCTCCTTCTTAATATTAGGGAATATTTTTTGTAGTATGGGTACCTGTTCTTTTTGTAGGTCTCATAGAATTAGATTGTAAGTCCATATTGCCCAGGGCTTGCTTTTGTTAGAAAGGTTTTTATTACCGCTTTGATCTCATTGGTCATTATTGGTCTGTTCGGGAGTACTATTTCTTCCTCACTTAGTCCTGGGAGGTGTGTGTTTCTAGGAATTTGTCCATTTCCTCTACATTTTCTACTATATGTGCATATAGGTTTTTGTAGTATTTTTAAATGATGTTTTGTATTTTTGTGTTATCGGTTTGAATGTTTCCTTTTTCACTTTTGGTTGAGTTTACATGGGTCTTTTCTCCTCTGTTCCTGGTAAATCCAGCAAAAATTTCTTAAATCTCTTTATCTTTTCAAAGAACTAACTTACTGTTTCATTGTTCCTTTGTATTATTATTTTTGTTTTGTTTTCCATTTCACTTAATTCTGCTCTGAACTTTTTAATTTTTTTCTGCTGACTTTGGGTTTGGTTTTCTATTTCTTTTCTAATTCCTTGATATGTGACATTAGGTTGTTAATTTTTGATCTTTTTGTCTTTTTGATATAGGCATTTAGGGCTATGAATGTTTCCCTGAGGAATGGTTTTGCTGAATCCCTTAGATTTTGACAGCTTCTCTCCTCATAGCCATTAATTCCAAAGAATCTTTTGATTTCCATCTTAATTACATTCTTGACCCAATAATCATTCATCAGTAGCTTGTTCAATTTCCATCAATTTGTGTAGGTTTCAGTGTTTCTCTTGTGATTTATTTCTCTTGGGTTGTATACCACAGTGGTCAGTTTCTTTGATAAGTTTTAGTAATATTTGCTTTATGCATCTGGGAGTTCATGTGTTAGGAGCATATATATGCAGGATTGCTATGTTGTCTTGTTGAATTGCTCCCTTTACCATTATATAATAACTCTTTTTGTCTTCCTTTGTATATGTTGGCTAAAAACAACTTTATCTGATATAAGAATGGCTACATCTACTCTCTTTTGATTTTCGTATGCAGGGAATATTTTTTTCCATCACTTCATGTTGAGACTGTATACTTGTGGTTTAGATGTGTTTTCTGAGGACAAAAGATATTTTGCTTGTGTTTCTTCATTAATTTAGCAACCCTATGTCTTTTGAGAGGAGCATTTAGACCGTTACCATTAAGGGAGAGAATTGATGTGTGATGTTCATCCATTCAACATATTGGGTAGAACCTTATTGCTTTGTTATCCCTCTTGTGCTATTGTTTTATAAGAGTTATGAGTTTTAGGTTTTTCAGGTGATTTTACACTGCTGGGTATCTGTTGTGCTTATTCGTGGATGGAGCAATTCTGAGTTGTTTTCTTCAGGGCAGGTCAGGTCATGGCCAATTGCCTGAGTGTTTACTTGTGTGGAAAAGACTTAATTTCACCATCAATTCTGAAACTTAGTTTTGCAGGATACAAAATTCTAGGCTGGCAGTTTGTCTATTTAAGAAGATTGAAGATGGGGTCCCACTTCCTTCTGGCTTGAAAGGTTTCAAATGTGAAGATTGTAGTAACCCTGAAGATTTTTCCTTTGTAGGTTATTTTTTGTTTCCTTATTGCTGCTTGAAGAATGTTCTCCTTCATTTTGACTTCGGCCAAGTTGATTATAAGTTCGAGACATTGTATTGTATTCTGGGAATTCATCCATCAGTGAACCAGACCAAAGTCTCTGCCCTCAGGAAAGAAGGGATTATTATATATTCTAGAAGTTACTGCTTAACTTCCCAAAAGATTTTCCAATAACTTATCTGAAGGACTAGAGCTTTGTAGAACAGTCCCTCAAGCTTTTCAAAGGAATCCCAACACCAAGTTCTTGTCTTGTGATTTGTCATGCCCTGAAGCACATTGTCCTCATTCCTGTACTAGGTGTACCCTGAAAGCTTCAGATTCTTGTGTTTGCTTCTGCTCAGACTTGCTCTCTCCTGCTGTGTTGACTCAGCATTTGACCCTGACCTGCCCCTGAATTAACTGACTCCACTTTCCCTTCAGACACTAGCTCTTGGCATATTGCCCAAGCACCCCCAGGCATTCACAGTTAGCTTCACTGATTGTGTCTGTGCACTGACACACTGACAGCTTGCTGTGACCTTGTCCTGCTGTGTTTGGCTCACCTAGGACAGAGGTTTATTGACCGGTCATTATGTGTATATACACACACACACACACGCATATGCGCGCACACACACATATGATGTACTTTGTGCCAGTGGAAGATAAATATTAATAGAAAACCAATCAAGTCTTTACTGAGGACCTGATGGTTGCTAAGCACTATGCTAGGCAATTAGGGGGGAAACAAATAACCACCTTTATCACCTTCTCCCCACACACTTATAAACGTGTAAACCCTAGTTGGGATACTGATAAGCAGTTCATACAAAGAAGCTGGTGAATGCATTAGGACTACCTTCTACACTCACATTATTAAAATCTTTATGATTATTTCTCTAAAAGAGCACTATTTTAAAAATATACTCTTCCTATTTTTTTATTTTGATAGAATATGCTTAATAAAATAATTAGCCCCAAATCCCACCAATCTTCTTTATATATAGTATGTTGGAGGAATAAAGAAAGAGAGGAGAAAATTCAGTTAACAATTATGAGTTAATTAATATTACTTCAACATTTTTTACTTTTCTTTCCTGCCTCCTATTATTCCCTAGTGCTACAGCCTACAAGCTAGATTCTCAGTTGTTAGTCTGTAGCCAAAGGCCAAAAATTAATAAAAGAGAGTACATTTAGAATTCCATCATACCTATATTAAACTTACATGAATTCAACTTTACAGTCTCACTTTTATTTAATT
The DNA here is from genome assembly GCA_963575035.1 of Avahi laniger. Lineage (NCBI taxonomy): Eukaryota > Metazoa > Chordata > Mammalia > Primates > Indriidae > Avahi > Avahi laniger. The sequence continues at coordinate 47,854 of CAUYSK010016341.1, read as the reverse complement.
AAATACTATTAAATTAAATTTTATATAGTTACCCATTACATACTGTAATTACTATATATTACTTTATAAACTATATTTTCATATACATGTTAATTTCCAGGATTGCATATCAAATTCATATTTACTGTAGTGTTTTTATAGGCAATATAAAAGAAATTTAAGACAATTTCAAACGTAATTTTGACTAAAAGTAATTTTTAAGGTAATGAATACCTTTATAACTTAATCCCATGTATAAAAATGATACCCCAAGTTAACTAGGTCTATAGGTATTAGAAAGCAGAGTAACACAAGTTATGATGGAGAAGCCAAAGTGAGGATGGTACATATGTAGCCATTTGATTGCTTTTGTAAAAACATTTTCTAAACTTAAAAGTGTCCGAATATTGATATAAATTCCATGGAAAATGACTTTATAAATAAGTTTCTGAAAATAAGTCATTTGTTATTTGTTATGGTTTGAATGCTTCCCTTCGAAAATTCAGGTGTTGCAATTTAATGGCCAAGGTAACTATATTAAGAGGTAGGGCCTTTAAGAGGTGATTAGGCTATGTGGGCTTCTCCTTTGTGAATGGAATTAAGATCCATATAAAAGATGTTTCATATAGCATTCATTTAGTGTGCCTATTCACCTTTCCTCATATAAGGACACAGCATTTGATTCCCGTGGAGGATGCAGAAACAAGGTGCAATATTGGAAACAGAGAGCAGTTCTTACCAGAGAAGCAATTCTGCCAGTGTCTTTATTTTGGACTTTCCAGCCTCCAGAACTGTGAGAATGTAATGTCTATTGTTTATAAATTACATAGTCTGAGGCATTTTGTTATAGCAGTACAAACTGATTATGACAGAAACTGGTACCAGAAGAGTGAGGTATTACTATTACAAATACCTGAAGATTTGGAAATAGCTTTCAAGTTGGATAATGGGTAAAGTCTGGAACAGTTTTGTGGGACATTATGGAGAAAGCCTATATTGCTGTGAAGGGAACATTAAGTGTGATTTTTGTGAGGCCTCAGAGGAAGAGAAGAGCTGCAGGGAAAGCCTCATTCTTCTTAGATGTTACTTAAGTAGATAGGACAGTGAAGAGTGTTCTGATGAGGTCTCAGACAGAAATGAGGAACACAATATTAAAACTCAAAGAAGAGAATTTCCAACTTCTTCCTCTAGAGTTCTAATAGTTTCACTCCTTAGGTTTAGGTCCGTTGTTTCTTGATAAGGTTGTGTCTTGATATGTCTTATATGAAAATTGATTTGTTTAAACTTTCTACTTCTAATGGGTTCAATTAAACGAGTAAATTGTATTTCTCTAGGAAATTATCCATTTCATTTAAGTCTTCAAATACATTTGCATAGATGTCAGCAATATAGTCTCTTGATTGTTTTAAAATTTATACTGTCTCTGTGCCTATTTCTCCCTTGTCATTTCTTATTTTGCATATTTGTGATTCTTCCTATTTGGAGGGGGAGGTTTAAGTTAACTAGCAGTTTGTCTATTTTGTTACTTTTCCCTCAAAAGCCAGGATTTGATTTATTAATTAGATATACTGCCTTTAAAATTCCTGAATTATTAATTTCTGCTTTTATCTTTACGATTTCCCCTCTTAACCTTTATTTAATATTCTGTATATAGCTTTTTGAGTTGGGAATTTAATACATTTCTTTTTATTCTTTAATTTAATATGTGTTCATGGCTATAATATTTTTCTCAGCTCACCCCTTTGCATATAACCCATAGATTCAGATATATAGTGTTTCATCACAGAATTTTTAAAATTTTATCATGTTTGCATTTCCCTCTTCTGCTAAGAGTTGTCGATAGAAGTAATTTTCTAATATTTAGGTGAAAGGATCATTTATGTTGTTATAGATTTTTAGTTAATTTTATTATGACCAGTAAGCATTATTTGTCACATTTACAAAATTTTCTAATACACTCTTTGTGACTTGATTGATTTTGGTAAACACAGAGTTGATTTTTGTAAACGTCCAATGTGCACATGAGAAGTTGAATTCTCTGGTATCAGTATCAGTAGATATCTTTCCTTAAAATCAAACTTATTGATGATTTTGTTTAGGTCTTTTTTGTCTTACTCATATTTTTTTACTTGATCTGTCTCATACTGAGATTTGGTGTCTTAAAGTTTATTCTTATTAGTATAATTTTAGGAAATAAATTCCTTTTCTTTATAAATTATCCAGTCTCAGGTACACTGTCATAAGCAACAGAAAGTGGACCAAAATAACTGTATATAAAAAACTGCTGGTACTTCTGAATTTCTCTGAGCAAAATGACCTTTTGGACAGTTTAAAAGATGCCTAGTTGAAGATCACTTTTATGTCAGTGTTACAACATGCAGTTTCCTTAATTGATGGCTCTTTTTGGCAGAAGGGGAGATGAAGGGTGATATCCTTCAGTTATTATAAATTTTTTTTTTTGTCTCCCAGAGTCATAAATTTCTCTCTCTTGCTTTTTTTCTCTTTAGCCTGCAGTTTTCAGAAGGAGTCCCATCTTTCCTTTTTATCCTCCTCTTCACAAAGTTCTACCTGGCCAAGATTGCCTCCTATAAACTTCCCTCACCTTTAAGTACCTTTCTTGTAGTCAGTCAGTGCTCAAAATTACTAGGACTCTTTCACAGTGCTGCCTTCTATAAATTGAATTCCTCTTTTTGCAATTAATTTCAGCTCATTGTAGGTTCTTTATTTCCTCCTTCTCTCCTCCTTAGTTTTTTTCTGAACTTAGATTACAAAGATTTGTATTGGATAGCTGAGAGGTAGCTCCAGTGAAAATTGATGTTTACTTTTTCTGCTTAATAAATATTTTAAAGTATGTAATTTCTCTGACTCATAATTGTACTAAAGCTATGGGATTTGCGTGGTTATATTGTATTTGTTCTCCTACTTCAGGGGTCAGCAAAATACGGCTCCCAGGCCAAATCTGGCACATTGCCTATTTTTGAAATAAAGTTTTATTGAAGTATAAGTGTAGTCATGCTTATTTGTTTATTCACTGTTCATGGCTGTTTTCATACTGTAATAGCAGAGTTAAGTAGTTGTGACGGAGACTCCATGGCCTACAACCCTAAATAATTCATTTTTTGTCCCTTTACAGAAAATATTTACTGACCTCTGCTTTACTTGATGTTCATAGTTTTTGGAAGAGGTGTTAGAAGATTCAAATTTAGGTGCATTCCATTAACTTGACTATTCAGACATCCTTTTAGAGAATTAGATTTTAAGAATTTAATTTTCTTAAGATGTAAGGCCTTAAGAGTCTTACAACAGAGATTCCAAAACAAAAACAATACCACATATAATCCTATTTTTCTGGCAGTAGGAGAAATAAGTAATATCTGTAAATGCCAACTGTGAGAGAGGCACTTGGAATTTTGCATGTATTATAATGTTCCGTACAAAAACTGAAGAAAATATTTTTTATTTTTTATTTTTTTTACAGATTAGGATGCTGATGCTCAGAAAATTTGCGTACTTTGTTCAGTATCTTTTACTGATAAATAAAAAAATTGGTATCCCACTTCAGGCCTCTCTGGTTTCAAATTCTATAGTCTACCAGATCTCATCTGCTTTGATTCATGAGTGTGAATTAGGCAAATTATGCAGCTAGTTCAGGTAAGTCTCAAGAATGTCAGATGTCCTTTAAGAATATTATACTTTTTTCTTCTGCTTGAACTTGCTCTTATCCCTGATTAATTTGAACCATTTCACACTACACACTCCCAACCCCTTTCTTTATTCCTGTGCCTAATTTTCATGAAGGATGACTGTCTACATGAAGGAACACTAAGCCAAGTATTCTCATAACACACTATCAACCACATCAGGAAAAGTGTACCTTGGGGACCAACCCATCCTTCTCAGCAGAGAACTATCAAATTTAGTTTCTGCTATACCCTGAAAGCGAAAATGATTATATATTTGAAGTCTTCTTTTTGTGTCACACATCACCAAGCCTCACAAATCAATAAGAGTAAAAATGGTACACACACACACACACATACACACACACACACAATATTACAGACTTGTCAGGAAAAAATATAGTTGCCCTCTGTTCAAAGGCTCCTGGAATTTTGACAGTAGAATTATTAGACTGTACCCCCACCACAAAGTAATCTGAAGCAAAATGTGCACCCAGAGCACCCTGAGGAATTGTCTGGTGTTGTTTATAATATATGCTTTCCATTTCAAAACAATCAGTCCTTCACCTCGCCTCAACTTAAAGGATGTGTTTCCCTCCGCTTTGCCTCTCAGTCAACCAATAAACCACTGAGTCCGTTCTTACTGCACAAAACAATTTCATATGGGAGAGAATTTGACATAGGAAAAAAAATCTAATTTTGACAATAGTTGACTACTACACATTCAATGACTCTCTCTGAGCAGACGGAGTTCTTCTGGCTAAAAACTGCTATTTTTAAATGTTGTTTTACGAATTCAGGGGATGTGCATAAGGTCCTGCTTCCTTGATTCTTCCAAAATTATTTTTCCTATAGTATTCATTCCACAGACAGATTTTTAGAAAATTGCTATTCGGAATGTATTTTTGTTAAAGTGGAAAGGTTAAAGAAACCTAGCAGGCCTGAAGTTTTAAGATGACAATTTATTTCACTAATAGGTGTGATGACAAACTGTATATTTTCCAATTTTGAAAATTCTGTTTGATTCTAGAAATCTAACATGTGATTCAAACCCCCCAAAGAGTTTTAAATAGGACAATTCACATACATACAGAAAAAAGAGACACTAAGTATTTGAGAAATACCTTTCTAAATCCTTTTAACAATGACCACTACAAGCCTAGTGAGCACATCATAGTGTTTTCTAAATTTATAATTATATTTATAACAGTTCAGAGAATCATGCTACTTTTTTCAAAAGACAACTCTGATGAGCTCAGAGAAATACATTTCGGGCTTATAATAATATGTAATATATACATTCTTTTTATGCCCAGTGGACACCCCTTTCAAACCATCTTTGGCAGGTTACTCTAAATCAGTAGTAAATAAAACAAAGACCATTATTTAAAATTGGCACAGAAGTGGCTGATGGAAATTGGTATATTTGGATAGCATATTGAAGCTGATGATCCTTTGTCCCTTTACAAAAGGAAGTCCCTAGTTGAAAGGTAAATACTTTGAAAGCTGCTGAAAAACTCTCAGGCGTCTGCTACCGAGTGAAAAAAAAAAACAAATCTTGACATGAAATATTAAGCTATTAGATCCAAAAGAAGTGTTGTAGCTCTCATAAGGGTGTAACTTTCAATTAGGCGATGGTTTACGCACTCTGAGACTGCATTGGAATAAGAATGCTAAGTCGAAAGTATTGATCTCAGGGATAATCTACGGGAGAAGATGAGAGGAAGGCATCAAGTTGGCTAATGGAATTAGAAGGCGTTACGTAATAAATTTAGGAGGAAACATTCAGTTCAGACAAACTATAAGGAAGATAGAGTCAAAATAAAGAGAGAAACAGATTGCACTGTCTAGTGGATTGCATTTTTTTAGCCACATGAATGAGGGTAACCATGAGCAATAATGGGTTTTTAATTAGAAAGACACAAACATATTGATTAAAGCTGCACCGAGTATATTCCTTTCTCAGGTATCTGTTAAAGGGAACCTCACTTTATGATAATGGAAATACCATTTTTTAAAGATGTACACAGTTGAAATAAGAAGTAAAAAATGGGAGGACCTCACGTGGTCGAGTAGTCTCCAACCATGGGAATGTTCGAAAATGTTTGTATCCCTGTCAAATAAAAAGGCCATTAAAAGAAAAAATATGACTTACGTAAGAAAAAAAGATTGATTTCAGCCAGTTTACTCCAGGAAACTGCCAGCCACTGCTGACATTTTGTTTCTCCTGCTATTCGTCAGAGGTAGGGTTAATGATAAATTTGATAATTACATATCAATGTTGTCTTATCTAATATACTTCTACTTTGTTGCTTGGAAAGAAATCCTAGAAATCAGGAATCCAGGGCTGGGAAAATAACAGACATATCTGTTTCTGAGACTTTGAATAAGGTTCAAGACAATATCCTTGGCCCAGTGCTGGGATTACTTGCCTGAACTTAACGTCATCCGGAGATTTGGGCCAACTCAGACAGGAGGCATAGAACAGAGTCAACAAAATATTAGCAAAATATTACACTTAGGTTTACAGGAGAGTCTATTATTTTTTATAAGTCAGACATGATTGCAAGCCCTGATTCTGCCTTTTATTCACTCAGGCATCTTTTTCAATTTACGTAATATCGCTGAGCTTCAGTTCATTCATCTATGCAATAAAAATAATTATACTCATCTTCTAAATGTTGTATATATAAATGAAAATAATACAGTTAAAGCTGATATAAACTCTCTACAAATTTTGGTTGTTATCATTACAAACTCTAGCATGTGCTGCATATAGCATTCATTTTTTTTACTTAAGCAAGTAATTTGTTTTAACTCCTTAAATGCAGAACCATATCTTATTCTTCCTTGTCAATGTATAATTCCTAGGACATTTCTGAGCCAATGACAGAGAAAAAGAGAAGTGCAGGAGGTTTATGATTAATAGCCTCAATTCTTGTTGAAAGGAATAATATGTTATCTATTAAGATTGAGAACGAGAGGGCTTGAGGAGAGAGATGCATACTTGGAATATTGGCTGAGATGATGGGAGAGGGAAAGAGCCAAAGACAGAGAAGAAAGTGGTGCTAAAGACAGCTTAGCTTGGGTTAGAAAATGTATATCTGCATCTTTGCAAATCAGCCTGAGAACTGAAGGTGAGAAGGGAAAAGGCAAAATGAATCTGTGGTTTCTCTTCACCCACAGAGAGAAACAGTTTGATGGGTATAGGAAAATCGAGTGAACAATTTGAAAAGAAATAAAACAGAGGTCTCTAGGAGGCTCTTAGAATAGAGAAATTGGGGGCGTTTTGTGAAAGGTATGCTTCATAATTAGAAGAAGAGATACAGAAAGAATAAACTGGAAAACCAGATCAGAGACTATGGGCAAAGAATTAAATGGCTACCAGAGTCTAAATTGCTGAGGAGGGAAAATTATAGGTGATGAAAAATTCAGGAGTTATTCCTGTGAGGGGAGACCTAAGTGAAGATGAAAGTACAGGCGAATAGAGGTAAAAATGTGCGGGAGATGTCCAGTTTCAGCTCAGACATGCAAAGAGATTTTAATGATCTGTGTGATTATGTTGGGCCCACCTGGATAAACCAGTAGAATCTTCCCATCTCAAGATCCTTAACATAGTCGTATCTGCAAAGTTCTTTGTGCCATGTAAGGTAACTTACTCATAGGCTCTGGGGATTAGGATGTGGACATCTTTAGGGGCCCATTATCCTGCCTGCGATCCCAGGTCACTGGAGAGGCAATGCATAGAGGACATGTGTAACAATGGATGCCATCAGTGGACACAGGGTAGCCACAGACAAGACCACCCTTGAAATTAAGGCCTCACCGAGGTCTCTATGTGAAATTCTTATATCATGGAATGACTGAGTTTATATGAAAGTGATTAGGTTAAATTGCTTTCCATTAGGCAGATTCTAGGCAGCAAATGAGTTTATTTATTTTAAAAAATTGTTACATGTTTGCTAACCTAAGTGAAGTGATTATGAAATTTGTTTTCCCTTCACAGATGTTAGTTTTAAAGTCAGATAGACTATATTGAAATCTGAGCTCCATCACGTTGTAGCAGTGTGACCTCAAGCATGTAATGTAATACCCCTATCTGGGCACAGTGGCTCACGCCTGTAATCCCAGCACTTTGGAAGGTGGAGACAGGGGAAGATTGCTTGAGCCCAGGAGTTCTAGACCAGCCTGAGCAACACAGGGAGACCTTATCGCTACAAAAAATACAAAAAATAGCAGGGCATGATGGCATGCACCTATAGTCCCAGCTATTCTGGAGGTTGAGATGAAAGGATCACTTAAACCCAGAAGTTTGAGGTTACAGTGAGCTATGATCACAACACTGCATTCCAGCCTGGGTGACAGACTGAGACCCTGTCTCAAAAAGAAAAAAAATAAATAAGGCCGGGCTCAGTCTCTCATGCCTGTAATCCTAGGACTCCGGGAGGTTGAGGCAGGAGGATTGCTTGTGGTCAGGAGTTTGAGACCAGCCTGAGCAAGAGTGAGACCCCTATCTCTACTAAAAATAGAAAAATTAGCCAGGCATGGTGGCACATGCCTGTAGTCCCAGCTACTTGAGAGGCTGAGGCAGGAGGATCCCTTGAGCCCAGGAGTTTGAGGTTGCTGTAAGCTAGGCTGACGCCACAGCACTCTAGCCCAGGCAACAGACTAAGACTGATTCAAAAAGAAAAAACAATAATAATGTAATAACTCTAAACTTGAGTGTTTCATGTGTAGAGAAATAACTTGCAAGCTATTTAGTAGAAAAGTGAGACTCTGGGGTGCTAGACTAGGGAAGCTGGGGAAAGGAGAGAGCTAGCTCAATTGCTCTGCTGAAAGAAAAAGACTAGAATTCAAAGATTAGAACAAAAAAATAAAGACAGAAAAATGCAAACAAAGAAACATAATGGCAGGAGGCTAGGATCTCACTTCGAGATGTTTGGGATCAGAAATAGCTAATATTGAATTTTAAATTGTGTTACCATGATAAAAATATTTCCATATTCTCAACACTTTCTGTAGAAGTCTTTCATACACACATATTCCTTTGTGTGAATGTTTTTTGTGATACTAATTTAATTAACTCAGTTAATGCAAGATAAAACAAAGACAGAACAAATGCAAAAATAATCCTTAAAATCAACTAATTCAGTGGAAGCAGTTGGAAGCCACACAGAAGTATAAGAATATAAGCCTCAAACAACAGGCAAAGATCCTAGAGAGGTTTATATTTATGCGAGATACAAAATAAGGATTTTATGAAGTCATTTCTATAGAAATAACTCCTATCTCCAATCTCCTACTCTTCTTCATTTTTCTTCATAGCAATGTTTTTTATTTGCATATTGTCTATGGCCACAAAAAGTATAGTATGATGGGAAAGGTTCTCCTTGTTCACTATTGCATCCTTATTGACTATCACAGTGCCCGGAACATGTTGAGGGTTCTAGAACAGTAAATGTGTCAGATGACTGAATGGATGAGCACACATCCAGATGTTAAGCTGTAGGAAGAAGTTTGCAAACCCCTGAATTATACATGTAAATAATTATAAAACAAAAAGCATACCAACACTGCCTGCTAACATGGAAAGACGTGGGTTAGGTCATTGCAAAAGTGAAGAAAGAACGGAAGAAGAGATGCAACGTGGGAAGTACCACAGAAAGGAAAGACGGTGGATTAGCAGTGCAGTGGGAAATGAAACTTCCATGGGAAATGAAACTCTGGTAGGGTAGCTTTATCAGTCGGCTATTATCTCTGTAACACCACCAATTCACCCCAAAATGCAGTTATAAACGACAATAAGGATTTATTATTTACTCACACATCTGCGGGTTGACTGATTTCGACTGATCTGAGCTGGACTCAGCTGACCTTACCTCCAGGCCACAGATTCAGTTCAGAGCTGCTCAATGTGTTTCGCACTTTCCCACGACTGGTGGGGCATCTGGTACATATATTTTTAATAGGAGAGGATAAAAGCTTGAAAGATGTTAATCAGAATCACACAATACTCTTAAGGCCTCGACTTAGCACCAGCATACTATCTTTTCAGTAAACATTCCATTGGCCAAAACAAATCATCTGGCCAAGCCCAGTATTAGTAACGCAGGAAAATATATTCCTCTTATGGAGGTTACAGAAAGACAGGGGCAAGGCAGTCAATATTTGCAGTACAATAATCTAACTTTCCATAGTACACTTTCTAATAATAAACATATCCAGAGATTTCAGTGGCTTTACAAAGATTTATTTCTTACATTACAGTTCAGCATAGATCAGTGGTATAGGACAGTTCTCCTCAGTTATTCGGTGACACAAGGTTTTCCATCTAATAAGTGTGCCATTCTTTCCACTTAATCCTCCAAAATTACACTATTCAATAGAATAATATTAACCATTAAGTGGCCACTGAGCACTTGAAATGTGGATCGAGATGTGCTATAAGGATTTTTTAAAAATAAGATTTTGAAAACTTGGTATTTAATAAGAAGAATATGAACTATCTTTTAAATAATTTTTATATCAGTTACATTTTGAAATAGTATATTGTGTTAAATATAATTATTGAATTAATTTTACTCGTTTCTTTTTACTGTTTTTTTTTATTTCAGTGTATTATGGGGGTACTCTTTTTACTGTTTTTAATGGAGCTTCTGGAAAATTTTAAATTATACATGTGATAATTTAATAATTCCATTGGGCAGCACTGTTCTAGAGCCAGCCACCAGACCAGGAAAGTAAAAATAATTGTGAAGGGACTTTGCCAGAGATTTTAGAGACCAGCCCGGATGGCATTCAATATTCTGCTGTGTTCTTTTGTCCAGAACTATCACCTAGCTGCAAGGGGTCGACGAATGTAGTAGATCCAGGAAGAAGAGTAGAATACAAATATTGATGAGAACTTTAATTCCTCATTTGCTATCTTGTCTTCAGCATCTGAAAGTGAATTTCCTCCTACAAATGAAGAAAAAAATAAATAAAGCTTTGGATAGAGGCCAAGATATTGTACCACAAAAGAGGAAAAAAATAGAATAGAGACTATAATGGATGATCCATTATAACAGAGGAAAAAATCAATTGTTAAATAAAAAATAATGAAGACACCCATCAAAAATGGTTAATGACCCAGGCCCCAGGATAACCCAAACATTGAGGACTCAGATATCTGGCTGTGAGATTACTATTCTTCTCCCTGCTAGATTTTCTTTCCAACCCTAACAGTTAATCTAATGGACACTTAATGGAAACAGGGATGTTATGAAACTTTTGCTATTTTATATGCAACCTCTAGATTCAATTTTTATTACATAAGTACATGAAATATATCATATTTTTTTCTGTATCTTGTACATTTTCCCCAATAATCTTGTACTAATAATGCTTGTGAGAGGATTAGGCTGTGACCTATGTCAGTTCTCTATAGCAACAGGGTTTTAGGAGTGGGTAGTAGGTGAGCAAACATAATAATCTTGAGTCTGTGATTTGGTGGACTCACGGGAAGAGAATGCCTGACGTTAGTATTTACATAACCACGCACAGACCTGATTTCAACATCTTCAGAAATCTCTGCTCAGTCAGAAATTTATTTCTTCTTCCCATAATTTCCGTGAACTTTTCTAATCTTCAAAGAAATATAATTCTAGAATATCTGTTTCAGCAGAGTATACTGCAAAGAAACCCTGTGCTCAGTGAGTCAGCAGGTTCCTCTGTCCCCATTCGGTGCTGCTGTCTTGCTGAGTTTTGTTGACATTATTCTCAAGGCCATTAGCAAACTAATGATTACTATTCCATTTTTCTCTTCTCACCTATTCTTCGAGAAAGGGACAGCAGCTTTTCTCCGTTTTTGCAGCAATCTTTATACAAAAGTGAAATTAATTGTGAAACATAATCTTAAATTTTTCATTATCCATTTGACTGGTCCATTCAGAAAAAAATTTCTTTAGCATATAATATTAGTACACTCTAGAACAATTCTATTCCCCGGGTCTTTCCTATATGTTCTATGGAACATGTTTCAGTAATCGTCCTAGTCTCTTACTACCTACTTAATTTTCTTGGCTAACAGAACAATTCCATACCAAGGGCATTTGGCCAACAAGACCTAATCCTTTTGCTACTAGTAGGAGAGATAGACAGATGGTAGATAGACAGAGACAGGAAGACCTTGTTACTTTCGGATAGTCCTTCAAACACAAAACTCAATTCCTAAGTCAGAACAGTTTATCAAAAAAACTCTATATTAAGTCTAATACATTAATTTCTTTACCAAATAAGTGATGACAATATGCCAAACAATTTGACGGGCATTAGGGACATAGCAGTGAACAATAAAAATGTGTCTTTGCTTTTATGGAGCTAACAGTTTATCAGAAAAAAAATCAGAAAATTAAACAAGTAATTGTGATCAGGTGTTACAACAGGATTAAGGCAGGTTGCTTCCCAAAGAAGAAACATATAACCAAAAGATTAAAGAATGAGGAAACAGTATGTCAAAAGGGGGAGAAAAATGTTCTATTCAGAAGAGCAGCATATGTGAAGGCCAAATGACAAGAGAGAACATCTCAGGATGAAGAAATTACACCAAACATATTTGAACAGGTGTGTGGACCACAGGGAGGGGCTATTAGACAAGAGTACACAGTGGTGGCCAGAGGAGGAAAAAGTAAACTCTGCCTGGGGGCAGAGGACAAGTCATGAAAGTTCACAAAAGTTAAGTTCGATGTGCAACTTTGACCAAGATGTAAGCAATATTGCAAGTAAAGGAAATAATAGCAAGAGGAAAGGCACACAGATGTGAAATGACAAGTTGTCCAAGTGTATGTAACTAGTATGTGACAACTCCAGGGCAGTCGCACCTCAAAGTCCATGTTCTAACCCCATAAACAGGCTTGGGGCCATTGTAGGGCAGAAGTGAAGCATATAGAACCAAAGAGCCCTGTGTTAGTCAGGACTCTCCAGAGAAACAGAACCAACAGGAGACATACGAAAAGACATTTATTACAAGGGATTGGCTCACATGATTATGGGAGCTGAGAAGCCCCACCATCTGCCATCTACAAGCTGAAGGCCCAGATGCAGTTCCCATGATGTAGTTTCAGGCCAAACCTGAAGGCCTGAGAAATAGGGCAAGCAGTGGTGTGAGTTGCTGTTGGAATCTAAAAGCCCAAGAACAAGGAGCACCAATGCCCGAGGGCAGGAGAAGATGGATGTCCCAGCTCTTCGAGCAGAGAGAGAAAATTGTTCTTTCCGCTACCTTGTTCTATTCAGGCCCTCAAAGGACTAGATGGTGCTCACCCACACTGGTGAAGGGTCTTCTTTACTCAGTCTACTGATTCAAATGTTAATCTTTTCCAAAAACACCCTTATAGACACACCCAGAAATAATGTTTTAATATCTGGACATCATCTCTTATCCCAGTCAAGTGGCCACAGAAAATTAGCCATCACAAACAGCTGGTCTGTCTCATGTCCTAATGACAATCTGCTTTGCTTACTTCCTTACCATTTACAATATGCTTTCCCACTCACACTGGCCACTGAACCTACTCTTCCTAGGCACATATTACAGATGGAAAAACAGAACCACGGAGAGATCAAGTGATTACCCAAGGTCTCACCACCAGTAAATACTAAGTGAAAACCTAAACTCAGGTCTTCATATGCTAAAACACTGATTGTTTATATTAAGCAACACTAAAAATTATACTAAGTAAACCAGCAGATATAAATTCAGGACTGGTAGAGATATGAATCCTACAATACCAAAATAGAGTTATAAATTTGAACACTATCAAAGACTCAAATTCCTGCTCCTTTGTCTATCATCAAACAAGAAGCAAACAGTTATTGTTCACATCAGAAGTACAGGAATTTACCATCCTGTAGGAATCCTTCTTGTAAGATAAAGAAAAAGCAGTGTATTTATGGCAGTGCTCTGAAGCACTATTTTCGGGGAAAAAAAAAATTTAAGTTGCATCGGGTTTTACCAAAGAAGTTAAAAAATGATTAGTCATCCTGTAACCTTTCAGATAGAGAGCACTGAGGCCAGTTACCTGCTGTTTTTCTGTAGTTTATTTTTAGTGTGGTCTAGTCAGTTGTCTGTGTAGGTCAATATTTAAAAAAAAAAAAAAACCTATGGTCAGTCCACTGCATTAAAAGTAGTAAGGAAATAAAATAATGAGTCATTGTCCCTGCACTCGATTACTTTATAATTTAGTGGAGGAGAGATGATATACAAAGCATATAGACAGAAGTAATAACTGTAGCAGATTCACTCCAATTATGGACTCATCAGAGCCAAGTGGGGTTAACCTAGAACAACATCACCCAGAAATCAAACTTGACTTGGTAATATTTATTCATGCATCTATCCTTTATAGGTTAATGAAAGCAGATTTTTAGAGCTAGTCTCTGAGGAAAAAAAAAAAAAAAGACCCAGGGTCTCTGTCACTCACTAGCACGTAGAAGTTAAGCAATTAAATTATTTAAGCTTTCTGTACCTCAATTTCTTCCTATGTAAGGTAAGGATAATAACAATGTCTACCTCATCAGGTGAAAATTAAATGAGATAATGTGAATAAAATACTTAGCATAATGTCTGGCAAAATATAAACCATTATTATTCTTTATCATATACTTATTGGGGATTTAATATGTATCAGACCCTCAAACTATATGCCAAGAATACAAAGATGAATTAAAGAACACTGGACTGCTACATCACCAGCCAATAATTTTACCAAGGTAATGTGCAAAGCAGAAATAACTTCTACATTCAAGTTTCTGTGACTTGTTAGCTAATCATGAATTCTGCCAAATTCCTCAGGTGTTTAAAATACGAATGATTCAATGTTGAGAGGACAAGTGAAAGAACAGCCTTAAATTAGACATTTTCAAGGAGAAGAAGTAGTCTTATTGTTCTTATTAAAAATACAAAGCAATATTTCCTGCCACTCTTAAAAAAAATTCTCATAACTGGTACCTTCTAGCATCCAGAAAATTATTGGTTTAGAGTTTAGACTGTTCAAATAAGATTAGTCCTTTTATAGATATATTTGAGCATGGAACAGGAAACCAACTTGAACTAAAAATGCAATTGCCTTTAGTGCTTCTCTGCTACACAGTTCTTCCCTACAGAAGCAAATGATAATATGCAAAACTAAAAGATACTCCCCTTGCTTTGTGGAAAGCAACACAAACCCTAAGCATGATATACGCTAAACCTGTATTTATATGTCTTTGTCTACAAGGAGAATATTCTCTGTTGTTCATTTTCATTTATGTTGCATCATTGAGAAAAAACACATATAAGACAAGAAAATTTACATAATCCATAATAGGTCTCAGTGCAAATTAAGGAATTTTAAAGTAGAATGTATGTCAGTACAGAAAAACTTGAGCTCAGAAATTTTCTGAGTTTGCTTATCCACTCTCTCAGACTTATGCTAAAACTATCAATTAAAAACTTCAGCAAAAGGGTCAATATTTTTAACAATAGTCCCAGGAATCCTTATTAATAGGCACGGACCATTATTGGCTCACAAGTGTTTATTGGATGAATATAAAAACACTAAATAGCTAATCCTTATTATCACATATTATCTAGAGGCACTTTGCTCCACCTTTGTATGTATTAATAAATTCATTTAATTCTTGCAACTGTTCTATGACCTGAGTTCTATTATTATCCACACTTCACAGATGAGAAACAGGTGCTGAAAGAATAAGTAACTTGCCAAAGGCCATAAAGTGAATTCCAGGTTTTTCATGTATAGGTAGTAATGATAACAAACATACTAACAGTGCTTCACTGCTTACATTGTGGTCTTGAGTATATTTTTCTACCTTAACCCTCAAAATACCATCAAAGTCAGCAATTAATTATTAACATGTCTGTTTTACCAACAAAGGCACTCTAAAAGTGTCACAACTAAGCTCAAAGCCAGGCCTTCTCACCATGTCCCCATTTTCTTTCCACCGTGGTTCCAAAAGTTCCTTTCAACCCTATTGTTCTATAATCCTATGACATTGCAGGACCCTTTTCATTTATATACATATATGTGTACATGTGTATATATACATATATCTCTTATACAGCACTCAATTCTATATCAAGCTCTTTTCCGACTACATTACATACATTTTAAGTCATTTAGTCGTCACAAGTCCATGGGTAGGTACTATTACTATACCCACTTGATAGATGAGGAAAATGAGGAACTGAGAAGTAAATAATTTATTCAACAAATTATTTTCACAGCTAGCAAATGGTGGGACTAGGATTCAAGTCCAAGTAAGTAGCCAGACTGTGCTCTTGGCCATTACATTTTATGTCCGAACAGAAAAACATCAATCCTAAATGGTGCTTTTTAAAAGGAAAAGAAAGTATGATGTTTAAAATAACATTTATGACTTAAAACACCATTTACAAGGTGAGTTGAATAAATCAACTGATAAATATTTACTGAACATTTGCTTTCAGTAGACATTATGATAACCACAGCTGAAAATATAAACTGTGTTTGTTTATATTCCTGTTCTAAAAAGAAGTTCATAGCCTAGCTGGGGAGAATAGATCCACATATACATAGAAGCAATCTTCAACAAAACTTGAGCAATCAATGTTTTATTGATTCAAATGCAATATAAATATCCAATACATAAACATAAATAAATGCTATAGAAACCTGCTAAGACATGGAATATGAAACCTAAACAAAATAAAATAAATCATGTGCAGGGAAGTCCTATTACAGCTTAAATCAAAACAAAAATAAAAGAGCGTTCTTGGGGAAATGGCATCCCTTTCATAGAGAAATATAAAAAGCATCATTTAGCAATAGATTTACCCTAAACTCATCAATTCTTTTTTTAAAAAAGGTATTACTTAATATCTATTGGATGTTGGGCAGGGGAGAGGGGGGAGGAGGGAGAGGGGACGGGTATATACATACGCAAAGAGTGCAATGCGCACCACCCAAAGGATGGACATATTTGAAACTCAGATTTAGGGGAGGCGGGGGCAAGGGCAACATACGTAACCTAAACATCTGTACCCCCATAATATGCTGAAATAAAAAAAAAAGGTATTACTTTGTATTTTAGATCAATATTTGTAGCAAGAGAAAAAATAAGAGGTAAAAAAAGTGTGACATCTTTTACATAGACATAAATTCTTTTAAACATCTGATTACTGAAAAGTTGTCTACAGAATTTAATGGAATATTGAATTGCTAGATATGACAATATGCTGCATTATTTCTTGACGAGATCAGACTCTGTATCTGCAATATTGATAAGACTATAATGTAGTACAAAACAGCAAAAGAAAACATGCAACCTTAGTCCGTTCCTTCCTTCCTAGGTAAGAATATGGAAGTACATAACTCGTCTTCCAGTATCCTTCTTTCGATAGAGTTTCTAGTAGGGAATCACGATAAATACAAGGCCCATTAGTAACAAAAGTAAAGGCAGGGTGGCAGTTAAATCAGTGAACATCATTAGCAAACATCACACTAATTACTCATTTTGTTATTAGTGTTAATTGTGCAGCCAGTTAAATATATTTGGATAGGAAGACAATGCACACAGAAAAAAAATACAAACCCTACAGAGACGAAATGAAAGGGAATCACACTGGACATGACAATCCACTGTAAAGGTGTGGAAGCTTGTAGAAGAAACTTCTGCATTAGGAGGCAAATAATCTACCAGCGTTTTTTGTACCAAAGGAATTTTTTTTCATGTAAGAAATCTTTAAGAAGCACATACCATTATGCTAAGTGCACAGAAATGTAAAAAAAAGACATAGTCCCTGACATTTAAGTTCACATTTATTGAGAAAAACAAATCACAAAGAGATAATTACAGTACATTGTCTTAAGCATTATAATAGAGATTGATCCCTCCTATGGAAACATGTGGAATTTAGGAGGAAGTAACCAACAATCTAGAGAAATTAGAAGAGGCATGAAAAAAGAGAGGACCGTGTGTGGCATACTGAAGCTCGAGTAAACAGTGAGCATGTGGAAGGAAGGAAGGCAGGGAAAATAAAACCCTGGAATTACACCAGACTTTTCTCCTACAAAAGAGAAAGTTTGTTTGCAGGGAAAGTGACCGAAACAATGAGATTTCTTGTTTAATAAAAAAGAATTTTCCGCAGAGGGCTGGTTAATCCTGGCTAATATGTTGAAAGAGTTTTGCATTAGGAAACATCTTGAATCTGTTTCTTAAGGATCAAAACTCCAGTCTATTAGGAAATGGAAAGGATAAAAACACTGTTGGTAAAATTCACAGATGGATTGATGAAATGGAAATTTAAGATTATAAAGTACCAGTTCTTTGCTAGAAATTATCTGCAGCAAGTATATCCAATGTTATTTTTATTGTGACGCAAGTCACAATCCCACCCTTACTGCAAGGACTACTTACTGTGTTTGGTCAGATTCTCATTTTTTTTTTTTTTTTGATAAGTGACAGGAATAATAATCCTCAGGATTGTAGTATTCCTAACAAGGAAATGCAGAGGTCTTTCAGAAGCAGAGATCTGCATGCTTAATCAAAGTGACTCACACTCTTCAAAAGCAAAGAAGGCTGGCAAGTGACCCTAGAGGGGAGCAAATGTTGAGGAAAAGCCAAGACTGTAATTCCCTGAGGTCAAACCCTCAGCCCCATAATATGCAAATCCCCTAAGAGCACCGTGAATTCAGTGGGCTTTCCTCCACCAAATGCATATTAGTGAGCCTGCAAAGATTCCCAAACTCTGAGCATTAGTCCCTTGAGCAAATCTGTCGGGGCAGCTGATGTCACATAGCATATTCATTAAATACATTTCTAACTGACCAGATGGTGTTACTCTTGCCAAATACAAAAGACCTAGTGATTCAATAGAACATAAGATACAGTTTTCTTTTTACTCCCAACTGCCCCTGGAGTTCTGTTTTGAGAACAAGGTAAACAAGGACAAATAATTTAAGCAACACTTTGTGTGGTTCCACAAACTACTCAAGAAGAATGGTCTGAGAGACAGATGACAAAATGACAATCCACTGCCAAAAAAGAAAAAAACAAAGAAAAATTCCCAGTAAACTATATTTTATGTTTAAAGCTTTAAATAGCAAATGCCCTTCAGGAATAATTTAGTTGAAGAATATGGATTGTTTGCGGAATTTCATCATTCTTATTTTATTACAGCAAAAGTTGGACCTTCCCCTTAATTTAGGGATAGTGCTTCATTCAGAACTGCCAGAAATTTATTTTCTTTAATATAGAATAGAGTAAGTCTCTTTTGAACATATCTCACCGCTTCCTGTCACCTCAGATTGTCTTAAAGTGAAATGGCCCCTTGACCTCTTCCAATTCCAGATTCTTGAATAAAATAAAAATTATCAGGCCTTTTGTTTGAGCTTTGACTTTCATACTTTTAAAAAGTGACAAAAAAAAAAAACCTGTCATTTTTAAAGTTTTTCTCTTTCTCTAAATATTAAGGATTCCATTCATCTCTAAGAGAAGATTGAATTTTGTTTTAGGATAAGATAATTGAACACATAATTTGGCTAGGCAACAATAAGCAAAGAACTCATATGGCGTGTAAAAGGGTGAGATATTAAGGTGCTCAGGTGCTCCCAGTGGAATGCCATTGGCTATGTAGTCATTGTTGATGACACCACAGATATCCAGAATTTGTTCTTTTCTGAAGGCCTGAACTTCACGTAGGAAATGGCAGGACCGCTTCACACATTCCAGGTGAGGGGCAGAGCAATTTCTACAACATGTTAAAAAACCAGTAGGAGACTTCTTACGGAGAGTCTTGGTTTCTGATTCTGGGAACCATTATATATAGGAGAGTAACTAGTTATAAATTAGTTTTCTTCATCGTTGTTCCAGTTACTATGGCCACATAAAAAATTGTCCTAAAACTTAGTGTTAAAAAGCCACCATTTATTTTGCTCTCAGATTTTTGTGGATTAAGAATTTCAACAAAGTACAACAGAAGTGGTTTGTCTATGTATGTTTTGTGGCATCTGGGGTCTTGGACAGAAGACTCGAAAACAAGGAATTGAAATCATCTAAAGGCAGGCACCCTCATATGTCAGACAGTTGATGCCTGCTGTTGACCAGTAGCCTCTCCTCTCCAAATGGGCCTCTCCATGAGGTCTTTCCGACATCATGGCTTTATGGCCACAGAATTTGTTCATGGCAGCTCATGGCTCCAAAGGCACATATGTGGAGAGAGAGATAAGGAGAAAGTTTGAAAGAGAGAGGGAGAAAAAGATCATATCACCTTCTTTGACCTAACTTCAGAAGTCACCCAGCATCACTTCCACTGCATTCTACATGATAGAAACAAGTCACAAAGGACTCATTCAAGGGAAAGAAATATAATTGTCCCACTTCTTGATGGAAGAGTGTGTCAACGTCACTATAGCAAACACACATTAAGGTGATCCCAATGAGACACACACTTGTATAATTCCTTCTCCTTGAGAGCAGAATTTCAGACTTGCTTCTAATCAACAAAATATGGCAAAAGTGGTAGAATGTCACAACCTTGATTAGATTATACTATGGGGCAAAGGTGGTGTTATGTTTCTCCCTTGATTAAGCTGTGTGTTGTGGACTAAATGTTTGTGTTCACCCAAAATTTGTATGTTGAAGCCCTAATCCCCTATGTGACAGTATTTGGAGAGGGGGTCTTCAGGAGGTAATTTGATCATGAAGGTGAGGATCTCATGATGACATTAGTGCCCTTATAAGAACAGACACCAGGAATTTTATTATTTCTTTCTCCAACATGTGAGCACACAGAAAAAGAGTGCAATCTGTAAGCCAGAAGAAGAGCCCTTACTAGAAACCAACCATGCAGGCACCCTGATCTTGGACTTCCAGCCTCCAGAAGAGTGAGAAAATAAATTTCTGTTATAAAGTTACCCAGTCTACTATGATAGTTTGTTTTGGCAGCTGGAGCAGACTAAGACATTATGTTATGTGAAAAATGTGATGAGATGTCACTGCCAGGATTATATCATGCTATACAGGATTCCCTCTTAGCAGACAAGAAAGAAAATTTCTTATGGCCTTGAAGAAGCAAGTTGCTAATAATATGATGTAAACTGCCTATAGACAGGGTCACATGGCAAGTAACTGCAGGTAGGAGCTGACGGCCTCAGGCCTACGGTTGCAAGTTACTGAGAAAACAGCTTGTATAAGCTTACAAGTGAATCCTTTCCAGCCAAAACCTCCACATGAGAATTCACCCCAGGCAATGCTTTGATTGTAGCCTGGCAAGACCCTCCAGCAGAAAGCCCAGCTAGGTCATGCTTGACATCTGATCAACAGAAAAAGCATATGCGTTTTTCACAGTCCCCATTACTTAACCCAGACAATTTTCTTATTGCCTCAAAACATATTTTTTAAAAACTGCTTTCATATTTTCTCTTTGGGGAAAATACAACAATAATAAAATATCTTTTACCGAGCATATTTTATGTTACACTTATATACATTATCTCTTTTAATCCTCACAACTCTTTAAGATAGATACTACTCTTATCCCAGTTTTAGAAGACATTGAGAATTAGAGATACCACAAAAGTTGTCTTAAGTGACACAGTCAGTGAGAGAGTCAGGACTGGAGTCCAAGTATGTTCGATTTCAAAATTCACATTTTTAACTCAACCATGCAAAGATATCCTTTCATACTCAGATTCATATAGACTAATAAGAAATCTTAAAATTCATTTAACTTTACTGTTCTTCCAAGGATTATTTTACAGGTAATTTATTAAGGAAGTGCTCCCAGAAGAAACCTGTAAGTGTGTGAGATGAGCAGGATAGGGCAGAGGAAGACAGTAGGCATAGGTGTGGCTTCAGGAGAATTCCAGTCTTGGCCCGATCCCTTCGGGAGCTCTTACGTCACAGAGTTGGTCTCACTCAGAGGCAAGTGTACTAAGCTGTTACAGCCCCGCATCAGTCAGTCATTGGCTCCAAGCTGGGTTTGGGAGGAAGGGCAAAGGGAGAAAGAGAGAGTGTAAACTTCCTGACATCTCCAGGCAAGGTAGCTCTCATCAGATTAGGGAAATCCTCAGAGATAAATGCAGGTGTGTGCCATTAGCAGCCAACACCTGTAGCAGCTAATAATGAATACAAGGCCTCCTAAGGGGAATCTGGGCAGGGCTCCAAAAGCATCTGCTACATCCACCCAGTGTTCAACCAATGCCTGCTTGGATATCTTCAGGTGAGAACAAACTCACCATCACACCCCGTCTTCCACCTTACAAACCTTGGAAAGCTTGGATAGAAAATTCTTCCGTGTGTTGGATGTGAGGGAATGAAGGAAGGTCATTCCAAGACAGCATATGCAGAGACACAGAGAGTAAGAGAGCATGATGGTGTGGGTTTTTGCTGTAGCTAGCACTAAGTTTTACTGTAGTTAGAACTGAGGTGTAGAAGTAGAAAGTTGAAAAGATGAATCTAGAAAGATGATTATAGACAAGATAACCAGATAATACAGACAGTCCTATGTGCCTCACGAAGGCATTGTGATGATGTCACAGGTACCACTAAATGTATTTTATCAGAGAAGGGAAATGATCATCTCTTTTAGATAGCCCATTCTGACAGGTTTACAGAGAGCAGCCTACCTCACTGCATTCATGTTACGGGATTTCACATCTGTGTTTTCTCGGGACCGTCAGCTCTTTACGGCCAGGTTCCCTGCCTTAGTGATCCTTGTATTGTGAGAGCCAAAAACAATAAATGATTGTGGAACTGAAATTAAGCAAATTGATCATAAGGAAGAGAAACCATTACAACAACCCTGTGAGAGATGTTAAAGGTCTCAGTCAGGATGCAGCGAGCTGTAACTGTGGGAAGTGGGCTCTGTGGCTAGCGAGTGCACCAGAGCAGGCTTCCGGAAGTTGAAAGAAGAGACATGTGGCAGCAGGCAGATGAGACTCACTCTTTATTGTTGGGAGATGCAGTGGGCGCCGAGAGCATGGCCGAGAACATGGCGAGCACTTATATATGGCTCAGAACAACAGTGGCAACATGCCATGGGAAAGCGTGACCACATGGGTTCACATAGGAGATAACACCTTGATTATGTAAGTGTGTTGACTCATGCCTTTCCAGGAGGCCGGTGGAAGACACACCAGCAATTATTTTCATTTGGCCTAAGAAACCTATTGCCTATACAAATGAATTTCCCTACAATAACCCACAGGCCTAACCCTGCCCACCACCTGTTTTTGCAAATAAAGTGTTATTGGAACACAGCCACACAATTTGTTTGCATATTGTCTATGGCTGTGGTCATACTGTAATAGCAGACCTGAGTTTTAAGAGAGACCATATGGCCTGCAAAGCCTAAAATATTTAGTATCTGGCCCTTTTCACAAAAGGCTTGCCAACCCCTGGACCAAACTAAAGCAGTAGTCATATAAATGAATAGGTAGGATGGATGGAAAGGATAATTAGCAGCAAAATCAATTGGAGTAGCCACTACTCATTCCTCCTGGTTATACTACTTGATGCCATATACACATTAGAGGCCAACATTACAAATATGTTTGTAATGCTTTTACAAAAGCTTTCCAGTGTTTCAAGGCATCTTTTGACAATTTCTACTTACTCTGTCCCATTTAAATTAAACTCTAATTTCCATAAAGACCCTTAAACTCTGAGGACCACACAGTGGAGTCCACTCACCACACAGGCCTACTGATCCAAAGCAGAATCATTCAGTCACTTGGAATGAGATCCTCCTGCAGTAATGGGACTGTATTATCCCTGGTGTCCCTTATCTAAATCTGCTAAAATGCTTCCCACCTCTAAATTATTGCCATGCTCTTGTTTTCACTGCAGGCCTTCATAGATGGCCTAAATCTTTTTCACCTCATTAAGCTGCTCAGCACCAAAGTCCTCTAAAAACTTTTCATCTGAAAAGTCCCCGTAAGGCCTGAAACTTCTTGTCCCTTCCCTATGTGGTTGGAACATAAAAGATTGCAATTCAAAGAAAAAGTAAAGAACTGTCATGGTCCTTTTTGTTGGTGTTAATCTCTGAACAGCAGATTTAGGACGACTATTTTTTTTCCAATTCCTGGTTCTCCACTTCCTGTTTGAATATCCACTACAAAGTGTTGGCGAAATGTATTTATAGGACACAGTGAGCCAGTTGCTAGGCCTTTTGTATAGGACTTGAAAGATAAAGACAAGCTCCTTTCTCTTAAAAAAAAAAGTAATCTGCAGCCATAGAAACATCTAATCTTAGTCATAGCACCAACACCCCCACATGGGCCAAAAATACAATTTGGAATAAAAGTTGCTTATAAAAAAAATGGATTTTAAAAAATCACACCTTGAATAACAAACCAATGAGAAAAACTTTTCCTATCTTCCACGGGGTAAATTTAAGAGAAACAAAACAACAAATGGCTTATTTTACTTTTATATTTCAAGATTATTTGCCTCAAATATTTAGTTGATGCCTCCATGTAGAATAAAATAAAGGTTAGCCCTAATGTACATCATACAACATACATCAAAATATTTTTCAAATTAATGAAAGAGTTAAATATGAAGACAAACGCAAATATATAGAACAAGAGGAAAACGTAACATTAATATCTCTCTAATTTTAGAGTTAGAGAAGGATTCTTAAAGAATATGAGCAAAGGCAGAATCTACAGAAGACAAAGTAACAAATTTTAATATATAAAATTTTAAGATTTCTGAATCTTAAAATAGAATATTCAAAATTAAAAAACAAGTAACCGACATGGAATATGTTTCCATGGGTATGATTAAAAGTTTCTTCCTTTTTATTCTGCAAGAAGCAACACATGGAGACACAATAAAAAAAAAAATAAGCATAGATTATGAGGATATTCATAAGGAAGGAATACAAATAGTGAATAAATATATGAAAAAAATTTCAGCCTTGCGTACAATCCAAATTCTTTGGATCTGTTCTCCTATCTATCAGCTTTGTGCTAAAACTGGCTATCCTCATGGAGACAAAATGACTGCAATAGTTCCAGGAGTCAGCTTCCTACCACAGCATTCAGAGAAAAAGAGTATCATTTCTCTCAACCAACACAGTCCTGGCATTCATTTTGATTGGATAAATTTAGATCCTGTGACCAATTCTCAAATAATCATCATGACCAGGAAAATGGTACCATCCAACTGAAGTAGACTTGTGTTAAATGCATGTGCCTGAACCAATCACTGTAGTAAGGGAGATAACAGTTTGTTAATTGCCTTAAGGTATTCAGGGGCCATTCCTGGCACCAAAGTAGGGTAAATCCCCTTTAAGTCACATAATGGGGAAGGGATGGAATAGCTGCACTGAGGTTGTACAGAGAAGCATGCCTGGTTAGGCACAGTGGGTGGAAGAATAAATTATTTAAAATTTACGGAAAATTAGACTATAAATATCAGTGCTTTAAAAGTATGTGCACCACATTTGTCCCAGAAATAGCAGATCTTGACATTTATTCTGAGGGAATAAGCATGGTTCAATACAAGGAGATATCTATTAGAATGAATTAGGGTAGTCAAAAATCAAGGTCCAACAATGGAAAATTAGTTAAATAAATTACATGAATACAATGCTATATTATGCAGCCTTTAAATATAAAATTACAGAAAACTGTTTACTGACAAGTATAACTGTTTAAAATATGTTAAATTTAAAACAAGATTACAACAGATTCTCCTATTTTTATAAAAATAATATACATGTACTTGTTAAAAAGGACTTAATGTATCAAAATAAAAAGAGTTATATCCAGATAGCAGAAATACGGACAGCTTTTATTTCTTTTTATAGCTTTCTGTGTTTCATAAATTTTCTTCATGCTTGTGAATTATTGCATTAATGAAAAACACTCATGTTTAGTTTAGAAGAAATAATAAAACAAATCCACATTTTAAAAAGATTTAATGGGGAATGTGACTTTAGAATGTGTTGGTGAAGGATTCCGAGAGTCCTCAACTGCAAAGTGAGAGGAAACCCACACAAAAGCAGAGCTCTAGGAATTAAATCTTTAAATAATCTGCATCCTGTCCCCAGAGGAGCAACAGAATTCACACCAACCTTTAGTTAAGTAGCATTAGCTCACCTGAGACCCAATATGCTAACTTTATCCATAATGGCTTCCCTGCACTCTGGGGAAGGGTTTGGGGTAAACAAAGAAATACCAAATCTTCCAAGAGGGCTTTCCAACTCCCTGGGGAATCCCCTTTTGGGAATAGACACAAATACTCATTTAGAGATCTGTGCAAGTGACAGCTAATGGCCCCAAATTGCACTATATGTAGCTTCAGTTTTCATGTAATTGATCCAAAGAGGTAGAGTTGATCTGGTCTATGTGACAATGTACGTACACAAGCTATAGGCCTAAGCATCCTAATCAAATTGAATAATAAGAAAATTCAATTAAAATATAACGAAATGTATTGCTTTCATTTATTGATACATCACAATATAAGCAACAGACCAAAGAAGTTAAATATGCATCATTTAAAGGAAAACTGCAAGGCTGAAATGTGTACAGCTCTGTGTGATGTGAGATGATTCTACACATTCATGCTGTCTGCGCATAGCTGATCCTAACTCCATTGCTATAGAATAGACCCTATTTTTCAGTTACCATAGACCACAATTACTGCAGCAAGTGAATAAAAGGGAAGAAGAGAGCAAAGGATATCAAAGAAAAGTTTGCTTTTCAGATTTCTGATTTAAGAGAGGGCTGAGAGTAAAAGTCAAGGTATTCATTTATTCAACATCTCGTCAATATTTGTTCTGGATACAGAAATGAATTAAATGAACAAAAATCTCTGCCTGCATGGAACATACATTCCATGTGGATACACAGGTGTATGTATGTACAAAGTCTAAACAAGCTTCCTTTCCCTCTGGCCTTAACATTTAGGGAGAATGAAAACGTAGAATTGGATGTCTGAGAGTGGCTGGCAAGGACTGAATGAGAGATTTCTTTGGCTAAGAAGAAAGCTTTGAGAGCCTATTTTGTCTGAATTCTAGAAAGAGAAATAAGGGAAGACAAATTTGTTGTCAAAGTCTAACCAGAAATTTGTCTTTGGTGCTCCCTTCTACCACTCTCACCGAATTACCAGGCCCTGTCTTTCTGCCCCTCAACACCAACCATTCCTTCAGAGGCCATCCTTTCCGTTAGCAGTGGAAGAAGGAATGGGGAGTGCCATGTATGGGACCCCTATGCGTGCCGGTGTGCCTGTCAGTGTCTGGCACCTCCTGGAGACTATGAAGGGAGGAAGGGATGGATGGATAGATGGATGACTGGAGGAAAGGATGGATTTTTGCACGGGTACATGGTTTAATAAGGAGAAAAATAAGTGAATGAGAAAGTGAAAAAATAAATAAAAGAACAAAAGAATAATCAGATAAAGCAGGGAGAAAGACTTAAAGGTGCCCATAGGAAGCTTGTGAAGTCAGAAATGGTAAAGATGAGAGACAAATAAAAAGAAATAACACCCCAAAGATGTGACTGGGGTGACACAATGGGGGCAGGAGGAGGATCATAAAAGCAATAGTAGAACTAAGCCCCAAGGGAAAGGAAAAACAAAATCACAACACCTCTGAAGGACCAATAAAGGAGGCAGGGGGAGGTTAGAGAAGATCAGCCTGACTGCTGCCTTGAATCCTGATGCAGTGAGAACTTCCTGCTTCTGCAAACAGCAGGCACTGAGGGCTTCCCGGAAAGCGGTGTTAGGCATTTGTGCACAGCAGTATGCCTGGAAGTAGTACAGACTCGTGTTAAGGGCTCAAACATTGTCCACTTCAAGTAGAGATTAATTCTAGTCATTCAGGGTAGCCTTTATTATTCTCTGATAAAATACACATTGTTAAAAATTGAAAAAAATACAAATAAAAAAAGAAATTAAAATCACCTGTAATATTCCACAATTTAGAAATACTTTTTAGAGTTTCATACATCTTTAACACATGTGTATGTGCATGTGCATATGTGTTTATATGTGTTTAATATAACATTTAATATAGTTAGTTAAATGAGTTTAATGTATATTTAACATTTTGATATTATGATTTGTTTAAACAGCTTGTTTTATAAATGTGTGTTTTTAATGTATACACAAAAGCATGTATGTGTATATGCTTTTAACCTGCTTTTTTCACTGAAATATATTATAAATACTTCCATGTTAGGAAATTGTCTGTGGCATTAATATACTTTATCACCATGCTATTTTATTTTATGACTGTACCATAATTTGTCAATGAATCCTCTGCTGTTGGAAATTTAGTTTGTTTTTCTTCCAGTGTTTTGCTATTTAAACCAAAGCAATTTGGTTTTGTTTTCTTTCATACTGTTTTATTATATAAAACGAAAGTACTGTATTCTTATAGCTATATCATTGCACATTACTGAGATTATATCGTTATTATAAAATCTTTGAGCTGAAATTGCTCGGTCAAATCAAATTCAAAATGCTAAGGCTTTTGATATGCATATCAATTACGATGCCTTCAGTCGCCATTAAGAAAAAATTCCAATTAACAGAATGACTTAAATGATAAAGCCCTTTTAATAGATCTCATAAATAGAGTCTAGAGATAATGCAGGTCATAGAATCGGTGTGCTCCGAAAGCTCAACAATGTGTCTTTTTGTTTCCTCCTCTGCCTACTGAGATATGAGCCTCATTCTCACAGACAGGAAATGGCTGCCAACAATTCCTGGGAATATATTTTTACTTCTTTAGGCTCAGAGAAACAACACATCTCCCCAACCCTCAAACAAAAGTCCCAAGCTTCACTCTGGATGAATTTGGATCATGTGCCATTCCTGAGCCAAGTGCTTTAGTAAAAGAGTTAGATAACATGTATTATCAAACTATAGTCACACAAATAGTGTGAGTTCAGATTTTTTTCCAGCCTTCACTGACATTGAGAATTAACCTTTAAAACCATAATAAGCTGGCCGTAGTGGCTGACACCTGTAATCTTAGCATTTTGGGAGCCCAAGGCAGGAAGATCACTTGAGGCCAATAGCTCTGAGAGAGACCTTTCCCTACAAAAAAATTTAAAAATTAGCTGGGCATGGTGCACACTTAAAGTTCCAGCTACTTGGGAGGCTGAGGTAGGAGGACGGCTTGAGCCCAACGGTCTGAGGTTGCTGTGAGCTATGGTGACGCCACCGCATTCTAGCCTGGGCAACAGACTGAGACCCTATCTCGAAAAAAAAAAGCAATAAAATCAAAAGCTGCCAACTTGACAAATAAAAAGAGTAGACCATTATCCTTCCCTCCCTCCCTCCCTCTTTCTTTCTTTCTTTCTTTCTTTCATCAGTTTGGCCTATTCAATGGTAAAATCTTGGGCTGTAAAATCAGATGGTCTATATTTGCATTTCAATTCCCTGACTGGGGGGAATTGTCTCATTTTAGGCAAGTTGTGGAGAAATTCTCTGCAAAACAAGAAAAATAATAATAATAGAGCCTCCTTCTTGGGCTTCTTATAAAGACAAAATAAAATAATTATTTTAAGAAACTGGTAAATGTTAGGTCTTGTTTATAATTATAATATTATTTTTATAATGAAATTGTCATGAATTACCTACTCATTCCTGTGCTCATTTTTCGATTGAGAATACTCATTTTTAATAGTAAAAGGGAGATTTTATTTTGTTGTTTATTCAAGACTTAAGTATCTAGGTACCCATATTTTCTTCATTAGTTAAAAGGCAATGCCTACAGACCCTGGTTTTGAGTGTCTGAAAAGCTAAAAAAGCAATGAATTTAGAAAAAGTAAAAAATCAGTCATTGATGAGAGAGAGAAAATTTTGGCTCAAAAATTTTTGAACAAGAACTCTCCCTCTACCCCTAAAATACTTTGTACAGTATTATAGCTCCCTAGAATCTATAGAATATTAAACTTTCTTCACTATAGCATTTTGTACAGACAAAAATGCCAGCACTGATAGTTAATGAAATGACTAATGCCAAAATGAGTCACTGTAAAGATACAACTGGAATCACATATGATAAGTGTTACTTGTTAGACTTTTCATTAGTTCTACAAATAACTGTAAACCTCAGCCTCTTATACTGTAAATATTTTTAACAAATAAAGGGAACGTTTTTGAGTGAAAATATACATAACGAAATGTCTCTCATTCACAAGTTATGAATGCTCCTGTCCTAATATAGAAGGACCAGCTTAATTTACAAAAACGTTATACAGAGCCATTCCTCTAACTGGGAATAGAAATGACATTTTTTAGTTTGTTCAATGTGCAGTGCGGGTCCTGTCTGAGTGGTATTATTGCTGGCAACTTGATGAGCCACAGTTGGGATTGGTCAAACAGGATCCAAGCCCCCTTCTTCCCTTTGAGATGTTTTCTGCCTCTGACATTGGTTAGTATGAAGAGCCTCCTTCTTCTACTTCAAAATTCATCATTTTTCTGATTCCTGAATAGATGAATTCTAGGGAAACAAACTTGTTTCAGCCATATCTCTAAAAAGTCCCTCCCTGCCCCCCACACACAGGATGTCATAGCTACATTACTAATGGGTGTTGTCCAACTTTCATTCTTCTTTATCTCTCATGATATGTAAATGGTTATTGTGGAAAGCTCTCTATCATGCAAATGATCCTTATTATCTTAAGCTTAAAAAAAACTCCTTTTAAAGAAAGTGGGAAGATATGTCCTGTTCTGCAATATTTGGAAGTGTTCATTTTAAGTGAATCACTTGTTAGGGCAAAATTGCTATAACCTGTAATAAATGTTAAGATTGTCGGATGCATACTTGTACCGAATTAATATTTTATAGCTCCTCGGCCCTGTGTGGGCTGGCTGTTCTACTGGAATGCTCTAGCACCATGGAAACGCTGGGAGATATTTTCTCTTAATTGTAAGAATGTTTGACAGATAACAGTACAGTACCATGGAATTAAACTCCATTGCTGATGAATTCTGATTAATTTATAACCTGATTCTGTTAGTTGGGGTTTTTGTTTTGTTTTGTTTTTAAGCATTACAACATCTGTCCTTAGCCATAGTCACTTTTTAAAAGCCTTGATGTCAGTAGGTATTGTATTGATGTAATTATCATCAGATAGAGGAAAATATCCATTTTTTTTTTAACTAAAAATTCTCTCCACTTTTTAAAAACCCAACATGTGAACTTTGAATAAAATCTTTTTTGGAGAAATGTTTCCTTAAAGAAGAAAGAAAGAATTCCATTAACGTCTTTTTATTGCTAAACTATAATTTTAGCCAAAATTATGTTAGCCTTAAATTGTAATGGTAAATTATGTTGGCATGTGGCTAGAAAAAAATTATTTGTGATCTTAATCACAAAATATATAATATATATTGTACATTATTTGTGTCTAAGAGAAATGTACAATGCTTCCATCATTCTAGTCCAATGAGGTACAATAAAAATATTTGTTATTTTTCTAAGATTTCTGAACCAGTTGACTCAAGTTTTACCCTAAAATACCCTTGGCCCTTGGGAATCAAGTTCATGATGGAAACTGAGCATCCAAATCTCTAGGTAGAGCTTCATGGAAAAACAGATAATTGCTAGGCACATTCTTTCTTATTTGTCCTTTTTCTCAAAAACACATAAGAAGGTTCAAGGAGCTGTTTATAGCCAACTGATTAAAATACCTTGTCTTACCCTGTTATGGCACCAGGATGAGCCATAGAAGGATCTCTCCCTCCACTCTAAAAGAATAAAGTCTTTCCCTCATCCTTGTCCTCTATAAGGTTGCCTCTCACTCGGGACCCTCTTCAGCACTGGTACTTCATCTGGTGTTTTTTTTTTTTTTTTTTTTTTTTTTTTTGAGACAGAGTCTCACTGTGTTGCCTGGGCTAGAGTGCTGTGGCATCATCCTAGCTCACAGCAACCTCAAACTCCTAGGCTCAAACAATCCTCCTGCCTCAGCCTCCCAGGTAGCTGGGACTACAGGCATGCACCACCATGCCCGGCTAATTTTATATATATATATATATATATATATATATGTATATATATATTTTTTTTTAGTTGTCTGATTTATTTCTTTGTATTTTTTTTTTTTAGTAGAGACGGGGTCTCGCTCTTGCTCAGGCTGGTTTCGAACTCCTGAGCTCAAACAATCCGCCCGCCTCGGCCTCCCAGAATGCTAGGATTACAGGCGTGAGCCACCGTGCCCGGCCGGTGTGTTTTAACACATCTCTTCCAACCCAACTACAAGCAGAACCCGGGAAGCTGGCTCCTCTTCTGACCTGTCTTCTCTTGAGAATCTGCCCTTGTAGTTTTTTCCTTTCTCTCTTCAGAGAACTGAAAAGTGGAGAATAGCTAAGAAGGCAGCCCTCAAACACATCCAGTTGAACACTGGTGGAGGAAAGATGTGAACACATTAAAAATATTTCTCCTCCCATAGGCAGTTTACTAATGGAAGAGATTGTTTCCAGCTGGTAGTAATTGGGAACGGTTTTATGGCAGAGAGAACATCTAAGCAGAACGTGCACTTGTGTTAGGGGAAGCAGCAACCCAAGGTGGAAAGAGAGACTAAGCAAAGTGTGGTAGACAGCAAAATGGTCCCTGAAAGTGTCCACATCTTAATCTCCAGAACCTGTGATTACTGATTGTTACCTTACTCAGCAAAAAGGATTTTGCAGATGAGATTAAGTTAAGGAGTTTGAGATGAGAAGATTATCCTGGATTATCTGAGTGGGCCCTAAATGTGATCAAATAGTCCTTGTAAGAGGGAGGCAGGAGTGTGAGAGTCAGAGAAGGATGTGAGGACAGAGCAGAGGTCGGAGGTCAGAGTGATGCAATTGCTGGCATGTGGCAGCCTCTGGAAGCTGGAAACGAATTCCCCCCCTTGCACCTCCAGAAAGAACACAGCCCTGCTGAAACCTTGATTTTAGTCTGCTGATACCAGTTTTGACTTCTGAACTCTAGAATTATAAGATAATAAATTTGTGTTGATTTAAACCACTAAATTTGTGATTATCTGTTACAGCAGCAATAGGAAACTAATACACAAAGGCAAATGGGGGAAATGTGTGCTATTTGTGAAGAATATTAAATACCTCAGAGTAGATGGTGCATAGGGACATTCGATGAAGGAAAAGATGGGAAGAAGAATAATAAACGAGAATAATCATAACATTTTGTTCCCTGTTGAAAGTGTTTTCATATTCACTGTTTTAAAAATTTTTTTTTTTTGAGACAGAGTCTCACTCGCTTGCCTGGGGTGAGTGCCGTGGCGTCAGCCTAGCTCACAGCAACCTCAAACTCCTGGGCTCAAGCGATCCTACTGCCTCAGCCTCCCGAGTAGCTGGGACTACAGGCATATGCCACCATGCCCAGCTAATTTTTTCTATATATATTTTTAGCTGTCCAATTAATTTCTTTCTATTTTTTTTGGTAGAGACGGGGTCTCGCTCTTGCTCAGGCTGGTCTCGAACTCCTGAGCTCAGAACGATCCACCCGCCTGGGCCTCCCAGAATGCTAGGATTACAGGCGTGAGCCACTGCACCTGGCTGTTTTAAAATTTTGATTCCCCAAACAACCTTTTAATCCAGGTGTTATGATACTCCCAATTTAAAGATGAAGTAATTATGACTCATGAAAGTGAATTGCTTTGCCGAGGTTCACGGTTCTGCCTTAGAGTTGGACAGGAGCCATGGTCTTCCATCTGCTCGCCTCTTTCCACTGCACCACATCCCTAGTTCACACCAGGACACCTGACTTTAGAGGGGTTTCAGTGTCAGTCCAAAGGATGTAAAATTCGTTCTCCAGCAATAAGTTAAAGCATGGAGTTACATGATCGATTAATATAACAGCATAATATAAAGTGGATGAGAGAGGGAAGGATAAAAATCTAGAGACAGGGTGGATCAACAGAATAGTCCAGGAGACAGAAAGTAAGGCCTGAACTAAGCCAGCAGAGGGAACAGACCGAAGTATAGTGTTTATGATAAGGTGAGGAGGGGACTAGGGGATAGATGGAGACAGAAGCAACAAATTTATAGTCTGGTTTATTACCAATGGAAAAGTTATGATTTTTTAATATGTACATATTTTTCTACAACTAGTTATTGTACATTTAAATAGACTTTATAGATATAAATCATGATTTCCAAAATAAAAATTAAGTTTTTATACCCACATCATATGATTATATTACTATTTGGATTTTTACATTTCCATTTCAAAAGATAGAAAAAATATTTGTTTAAAACAAATAAATGAATCCCAGTACTGCATTTCTTATAATAATACCTGATTTCTTTTTGTTTCACTGAGGTCAACTATCTGATCACCAGTGAAAATTGGGAATAGAAAAGTGTCACTCTGTTCTTCTCACTCACAGTAAAGACAATATACTCTCTAACTCATCACCTTTCCAACAGGTATTTCGTGACCCCATCCATCTCTCATTCTATTACTTGTTTTCTATTCCCTTTGTACGCTGTTGGTAACCTACAAAAATATCTTTGGGTGGCCATTCTTATTATATATCTGAAACCTTTGCTGCTGTGTTGTGACATGTTATTTATTGCTATTATTCATCTGTCAGTTCTCATCATGCCCATTTTTTAATCTTTGATTGCCTTTTATGATCTTGATTCCTAGAAGTTTTCCAAACTTTTTTCCTTTTTACTATAAAAAGTTCAGAATTCTGGTATCAGCTGTGGTAGGCTAAATAATAGCTCATCAAAGATACCTTAATCCTCAGAACCTGTGAATATGTTGTTTTACATGGCAAAAAAGATTTGGCAAATGTGATTAAGTTAAAGATCTTGAGATGGGAAGATTATCCTGGATTATGGAGGTTAACCCAACATAATCACAGGGTCCTTCTGAGGGAAAGAGAGAGGCACAGGAAAAAGAGAGAAGGAGAGGACAGAAGCGGAGATCTGAGAGAAGAGCAGATGCTATACTGCTGGGTTTGGAGATGGAGGAAGGGGCCATGGGCCAGAAAATGCAGGCAGACTTTAAAAACTGAAAAAGACAAGGAGACAAATTTTTCCCTAGAGCCCTCAGGAGGAACACAGCCCGGGGACCCAGTTTAGACTTCTGACCTCCAGAATTGTAAGATAATAAAACTGCTGTTTTAAGCCACTAGATGTGTGGTAATTTGTTACAGTAGCAACAATTAACAAACATATTGGCCCAACAAAAAAAGAAATCCCAATGTCTCATCTTTTTTACATTTTCAAATTGAGATAAGAAATTAGAGTACTTCAATTAAAGAGTCTTAAATGGTGTCTCATCATCTTAATTAATTACTGTCCATTACTACCCTTCTTCAGTTACTAAACGAAAATGTTCTAGCTAATTGTTTCATCTTGCAATGTCAATTTGGAAAACCAAAAGCCGTAACCTGTCTCATATAAGAAATAAGTAATTTAAAACATCTTCAGAACTTCATACCGGAGTTAACCATCTTATGTGCCTGAAAGTCATTCATGCCTCGTGATCCAGAAGAGCCATTTAGAAAATGTTTGTGAGTTAAAAAAAAAAGTGGTGAAACATAAATGTTTTCTTTTTTTAGCCAAATCATGCTATAATTGAAAAAATATCAAAAGATTCAATACTGTGAAAGTGACACATTCAGTAACCTACACTTCCTTCAACACTACTCAAAATGAAATGCTGTATTCCCTTGATCCCAACATAAAAGGGCAAAAGCTAAAGTTTACTTAGAATTCTCTCTGATCTCAAATTGCTAAGAAAAGAAAAGGGAAAGGAAATGAATTGGAAAGGAAGAGGGAGAATGATGGCTGAGTAGAGGAAGAGAAATGAGGAGAGGCATAATGATCACATTCTAAGAAAAAGCCTGATCTAAAACTAACATCAACTTCTACTCCTATACTCAACAAAGGGAGCAGTGAAGCGGACTGAAGGTCTTCACACTAGATGAACATTCCTATAGGAGAGACGCAGCAGAACCTAAGGACACCCAGCCCTGTGGACATGTCTAGTTCGGATGGGCTGGTGAGGAGCATGGGATACTTAACGGTTTTCAAAAGCTAAAGAAAAGTTTGGGTGAAATCTCCTTACAGTGCATCATTTTTATCCCCACATTCTGCCAACCTCACCCCCACCTCTCTGCACATCTCCGCACTCCCCACAATAAGGGCAACAGGAAAAAAAGAAGAAAAAATTAACATTTTTGAACATCTATTAACGTTAGGGAAAATGCAAGATGTTTTTAGTTTGTTATTACATTTTATCTTTACAAAAGATCAAAAATTTCTGATTCTTTAATATGGGCCAAGTGCCTCATACGTTACGTAATTTATCTCATCTCATGCTCACTACTGCTCTCTCAGTTGTGTAGTATTGCTATCCTTGTTTTGTACATTAAAAAAACTGAGCCCTAAAAAAGTTATTTGCCCTAAGTCAAGCAGCTGGAAAATTGCAAGGCTGGGATTCAAATAGGCCTGTCTGTCAAATACCAG
Organism: Avahi laniger; assembly: GCA_963575035.1. NCBI lineage: Eukaryota > Metazoa > Chordata > Mammalia > Primates > Indriidae > Avahi > Avahi laniger. The sequence continues at coordinate 11,723 of CAUYSK010016341.1, read as the reverse complement.
AGCCTGAATCTTTCACCATTGCTTTAATAGATAGGTACAGTTTTTTCTTTCTTTAAAGATACAAAAATTTGAGGCAAAGGGATGACAAGGAATTTGCAAATGTTTGTCTCCAGATCTAAATTACCTAATTCTGACTTCAGAATACCAATTATATACATGATAATGAGCTTTATATTTGGAAAGCAGAGAGTGAGTTCAATTTTTTAGTGGATTTATAAATTGTGATTTTTACAAAATCACCCCCTAAAATTGCACATGGAAATCATACCCTTACTTGGTAAAAGCATGCCTACTCTGTGACCACAAAATTGTTGTTAGAGTAAATCTCAGCATTTAGATCTACAAAGTGGAATCTACTGATTCACCTGAGGTCAGAATTTGGATTTGGAACAATGGAGTCAAAGTCTGAATGTGGAATAATTAAGTCTGTCAAGCACAACTGCACTTTTTAAACTTTTAAAAAAGCTCTGAAAGGAAATTTGTGGTTATATAATCTCAAAAGTTAATTTTCTTAGATTCAAGTGATTGGTGAGATTTACAGTGGGTAGAAGCCACTGACAGAAAGAACTTCACACAAATCTTTTTTAACCAGAGTCTTAACATGGCGGATCCGTGTTACCTGGGGTGCCCCTCTGGCCACCATGGCTACATGCAACCCATGTGATCCTCAAATAAAACACAATACATACTGCTTCTTCCTAGATCCATTTGCTTCAGATAACCAAGCGCCAATAACAAAATCAAGGGTTCTTTTGCATTTCTTTCTTTTGGCTTAGGCATTTGTTCATATGCAAAATACACAAAAGCCTATTATGTTTTTGATTAAAGCTTCTAATCTGGGCAAGGCAAGGGCTAAACTTGGATACTGCAGAACACATCCATTTTGTTCCTACCAGTCTTTTAAAATGTGTGTTAATTTATCCAGAGCTTGTGCTATAGTAAAAATAACTTCACATGTACCTGCAATACCTCACAACTTGAGGAATATGAAAACAAAAAAGTTCATGAGAGTCACATGTGTTCTGGTGAGAATACAAAAGAAGCTACTAATTGGGAAAAACAAAACCACCATCGATGGAGCAGCTGCAGTAATTTGCTGTGCCTTTCTGGCATTATGGGAAACTGAATGCATTATCACAGTCACTTTTCACAGCATAGAGAGACTTCATTAGCTCATTTCCCCCCCATAAATGCATCCACTTTAGGCTGCAGAGAGGCAGTTCGCAAACCTAAGGTTGAAATGCTGAATTTTAGAAAAAAAAAAATTGTAAGTATCCTTTAATGGATTTTGGAAATAACATTTTTGAATAATTTTCAATTAGAGTCACAAAGTATTCAGTTGCAATGTTCCCTTTCCCTTGATGAGAATTCAGGAAAGCTGCTATTTTACTTGCTGAAATGTGGTAGGAATGTAATCTGGGTTGGCAATAAATAGAACAAGAAAATAAGGAGGGGGGGTGGGACCAGGGGAGAGAAGTAAAGTTACCAGCCAAACAGAAATGCTGCATTTATGATACAGGTCTGAGAGAAGTAAAGAAACCTAGTCAAAATTTGGCAGGACTTAGAACCACACTCCCTTGGAATGGAGATGGGACAGAGAGGAGTTGGGGGCAGAGGGCTCCAGATTCGGCAGCCCTGCTGGGTTCTGCCATGCTCTGGAATGACGGGTAGAAGGACCTGAGCCAAAAATGAACAATTCTGTGTTCAAAAGACAAGTTTAGATAAGCCTCACCCAAACCTGGGAATACAGAGCTTCCCTCTTCAGACTCACCAACTGTGTGACTTATAAGCATGAAAGATATTCTGGTTTTAAAAATCATTACTGTAGACAGAGAAGAAATAAGAGCTCACCCATTGCACAATACAGAAAGCTGTGCTCCCTGGGTGCCTGCTATTTTCCCAAGAAAAATGAGATCTTTGTTAAATTACAGGGTGTTGCACACATCATTTTAAATAGTAATATATTATTTAAGACTAAAAGAGAGCTCAGGATTGAGTTTTGCCATCTCCCCCCTTCTCCCTTGACTCAGAGGCCATGTGGGAAGCAGGCCTGGCCAGTGGGTCTTACATAGTCAGCATGGAGAAAGAGGAGATGCCTTCCAACAACTGCTTTCACCAAACAGTAACTGAGCATCTGCTGTGATCCTACCCAAAGGGAATGAGGCTGCAGGCCGTACATGGAACATAGTGCATGAAGCTGATTTCCAAGGCTGAATCCGATAAGCTTATCCAAAACAGGTACTCAAACAAGTGCACCCGGAGGAGAGTATTAGGAGCTGCGATGCAAGGAAACAAAAGGTGATCTAAATGAACTGGGCAGAGCATTGTGACTGCTCATTGAAGGACTTTTACCTGCTCTTGGTGCATTCTCACGGGTGTATCACTACCATTTGAAGAAACTAGAATGTGGTAATAAATCACACTATTTTTAAAAGCAATGGGCTCAAATGAGCAGCTTATAATATACAGTAATCATTTGAGCCTGTGAGGTTCACACCCACCTTCCTGCATTCCCTTTGAAAGTATCAAAGAAACATAAAAATTAGGAAAACAACATCTGTACTAATGATGGGAATCCGGAACAGTGCCAGGAAATAAACCTTTTTTGTTGTAAGCCACTGAAATTTGGGGGGATTGTTTGTTCCAGCGGCATATTGATATACTATTTTTCTAATTATAAAATGAATACAGTAAAGGAATTTTTACAACTGTATGGAAATGGGCTGGCAGTTTATACATCAAATTAATCACAGTGATTAGGTCTGGAGTAGTAAAGGGAATAGTGCTAAGGATGGTGGATAAAAGGAACTATTTCTTTCTATTAAAAAAAGGCTGGAAGCAAATATAACAACATAATAATAATTACTAAATTGGATTGTGGGTACGTGAGTATTTTCTATATTATTCTCTGTAGTGCACTGTATTTTTAATATCTCAAAATTAAAATTAAAAATAAACGCAATTACAAACATGCACTGAAGATAATTGGGGTATGTATAAAAGCACGGAGAAAATTAAAACCACCTATAATCCCAAGATGAAGAGACAAAATTGTACCAACACTGTAAATATATATACCTACATAGGTATATATAGACACACACATATTCTTATAAAATCATTTTATAAAAAGAGGGCTTTGTTATGCAGTCCATGTTCTGCTTTCTTTCACATAACAATTAAATTTTTCTCATTATATTAACATTATTTTATAACATGATTATTTTCTTGAGAAAAAAAATCCTACAAAGCGGATCAAAGAGTTCCTATTTTCTTCCATCACCTAGTGTTATCATTCCTCTATTATTCGTCAGTTTGATGAATGAAAAACATTCCATCTTCTTTATTTTGTGTTTTCTTAATGACCAGTTAGGTTATAAGTTTTTGCACGTATATATTATTAATACATTGTAATACACTTCTGTACACTTGTCGTGGCCATCGGTCCTATTTACCTGGCCTGTGTCTCCTTTCACAGGAGGAGGTGTCCCTCTCCTTGTCCACATGGTCCTGATGGGACTGACACTCAAGTTGCCTTTGAGTCTTTCTGACCTTCCCATCTTGCCACATTATTGAGCTGAACTCTGCATGCTTCCCTAAAATTAGTGACTTAACACATCCCTTTTTTCAAAGAAAACTTAATGCATTTAAGACGTTCTGACTTTACGAAGCCTTTTGTCTGGTTTTCTATATTAGCTTTTTTTTAGTACATTTTTATTTGCTTAATATTTTATTTTTTAACATTAAGAAGTTTTTAATTTTTACATTGTCAATGTTTTCTTTTGTTGCTTTTTCCTGAGTTGCTACACCTAGAGAAACCTTTTTAACCCTAAATCTCATAAATATTTGCCTTTGTTTTCTTCTAATCTTTTTCGTGAGCACTTTTTTTCATTTTAATGCATCTGGAATGTGGTTTTTAAAAAGCATATGTGTTTGTACTATTTCCACAGAAATAGAGAGGTTAATGTGTTATAGGTAAAGGAGCTTCTAGCTTGACTGTGTATTAACCGTCTCATACCCCAACTTCAATAAAGCCCTTAATATTTTGCTTGGACTTCTGGTCCAAGAGATCCCTGAAGATGTGGGACCCAGGACAATCACCATAATTCACTGAATTTTAGATCAGGTCTGTATCCACCTTCCCCACTGCATCCAGACATTTTCTCTATTCTCAAACTGGCTAACACCTCACCTAGGTAAGCTTGGAATGCAACTTCATTATTGATGTCACTTAGGAGTTAATTATTTTCCACAGATTATGACTATGCTATTACAGCACTCAGAGAGTGCTGCTTCTAATTGCAGAATGCTTTATTACTATCAGTGTGACTATTAAATTCCTTGATTAATTTTATTTTCAGATATAGAGGAAAAGGGAAATACACTGCCCAGACATACAAGCCCAGGTATGGTGGTACTTGTGTGCATGTGTGTATGTATTTGTGTGTGTATATACACATGCATAATTGAAAGTCTTTATGGAAATATTAAATGTAAATATCTAAGTACTAGGATGTTTGTTCCCAGTGCCTCATAAACTTTACTCTCACAGATATGGTCCTGGAAGATCCAGATTTGTCAGTAAGCAAGTCCTCCTCTCCTGGACTAGATGTTGAGGGAAGCTACAAGAAGGAAAATGACAACTACTGTCCTGCAAGAACTCACAGTAGAATAGAACAATCAGTACCAAAAAACAAGCAGAAAAAGACGAATATCGGTAACAGAAATTTCAAAATAAATATACAAATACCAGCTACAAATTAACAAGATAACAGCATCGGAATGGTTTTAACAGTTTATTTCAGCTCTAAACATCTAAGAATCGGGAACCCATAGCTTGGCTAGGACTTGAGGCCTTTATGTCTATGTATATAGGTCCTTGCTATTGGGGAGGAGGGAGAGGGCAAGGTTGCTGTCAGTGACAGTGGCTGCCAGCAGGAGGCTCTCAGGTTCTGGAAAGCACATATTTTGCATCCCCCATCCCCACCCCTCCAGGACTTGTGCACGTGCACTGTGACCCTTGCTGCTGCGGGGAGAGGAGTGTTGCTGTTAGTGGCAGCAACCCCAGGGAGGCAGTTCTCAGATTCTGGGGAGCATGTGCTTTGGCTCCCTTTGTCCCAGGGACAGCCTCCGTATTCCCCAGGGTGTGGGACGTTGTATGGACTGGAGCGCTGCAGACCCTACCACACTGCTGGGTCCAGCCAACATCACACTACTGTAACCCTCCACATGCACATGGGAGGATGTCAGGGAGGCTCCAGGGATGTGGAGATGCAGGCGCTGTTGGGGCCCAGGGCAGGAGATAGTCTGGTGGAGGCTGAGCTCTAAAAATGGCACCATGCTGCAGCTGCTTTGGTCTCAGGGTGTGTGTGAGGCCCAGTTAAGCTCACTCTGTGAAGCATATCATCGTGTGATCTCCAGGCAGCTCCTTATTCTGGTCTCAGGACCAGTAAGAACCAAGGTGCTCTCTCATGGCTGGAGTTGCAGGAGTCCACAGTGGGAATGTGGACCACTGGGGATCTCACACTTACCCTTTCCCCACACTGGGGAGACTCTCTGGACTCCCAGATGGTCTCAGTTAAACCTGCTGCCTTGCTTCCCTTTCCTACTCTGCCTCAGGTGTTACTTGTCACTACTATGTGAATTCCAGTCTTCTGTCTTGGATACTCTATTCAGAGTGTGACTATCTTCTCACCAGTTTGGTTATCTTTGTGGAGGAGGAGAGCCCTGGATACCTCTAGTCAGCCTTTTTGAAGCCTCCTTGGTATAAAAATTTTATCAACAAAATCCAATTTTGCTTTTCTACACAAAATAAACATTTTATTTAAACTCCAGTGTACAATAGTAACAACTCTATTACATAGAGATCTATAGTAATGGAGTAGAAAGTTTAAATATTTAATTGAAGAAAATTTATAATTATGTTCTTCTTTTAGCTGAAAAATTTATTTTTGTCACTAATATGAGAATTAGAATTCTCAAGGAAAAGAATTTGGGAAAAGTAGTGCTCCATGGTCAAAACATGATTAATGCCCAAGAAGCAGCATAGAATGGAGCTCAATTGTGTACATTAGGTCAGATTTTGTTTCAAATGCCAACTTCAAATGAGGAATCCTAGGCAAATTAATCTTTCTGAGCCTCAATTTTTCTCTACAACAAAATGTAAACTTTATTCCTAAGGTTGTTAGAAGGAATAAATTAAATATCTGACGTGGAGCAAGCACCCAACAGATAATCGATAATAAATGGCATGAATTTTATTATTAAGTCCATTTTAGTTGAAGAACTGGAGAGTGGCAGCTGTTCCTTTTCTTCCTAAACCTAGAGAAAAATTTTAAGTGTTAGAATGAACCATTATCAATCATTTTAGAGTCTACTCCTAAAACAAAAAGTCAAATTTAACCAGGAAAGAGTTTACTTTCTATGTTAATATTTCACAGTTAGGCTTTAATGTATTTACTTAGGCTCTCTTGGTCAAAAGCTCTCAACTTTCCCTGCCCTCAATCTGAAATACTTCAATAAAATGCATCCTCTTATACCTGTTTGTGTCAGCATTAACTCTTCTCTAGATTGTAAAATGACCGTAATAGACAAGATACTGTTTCGAGTCACTCTGGCATTGAACCTTCTTAGTATATCACCATTGAAACCAATAACATGATTGGTCTTTAAAGTTGTTCTCCAGGAAAATAAGTACAGCATCCAATTTCTAAGAAATAATCAACGTTCCTGTAAAGCAAATTCTCAGATATTTTACCGCCTTTCATTTTCTGCCTTTCAAGTTCAGAAAACATGAAAATAAAAGGAAATAATCAGTCTGTGTGACATAACACTCATTAAGGATACTAAGAACCTGCTTCAGAGTGTAAGGATGAAAAACTGACTCAGAGTTGAAAGACCTAGAATTTGATCCCACCTTCGACTTGTTCTTCAGCTTTGGTCACTTAAGCTTGCTAAGCTTTAATTTTCTCATCTGTAAAATGAGAATAAGAATGTGTACTTCACAGAGTAATGTGAAAATGAAATGTAAAATGCCAAGTCTAATGCTTTCATGTAGCAGGCCCTCCATAATAAATAAATAAATGTAAAGAAGAAAATGCCTAAATACTCCTTGCCGTTTTCTCTCCTGCCCACTCTTAGAAAAGAAAAATTAACTCAGTCGATGAAGAAATTCCCTAGGGCATTTTCTAGTTTTCTAACAGTTTGAGCATCAGAACTCTGTTTCAAACAAAAACTTATGTGGAAGAATAAAATTTCATATGTTAAAACAGAGATATTTCTTTCAATCACCCACCGCTCATCCATCTACCCACTAAAAACATCATTGTCTATATGAGGCAGGCATTGTGCTAGACACTGCGAATCCAAACAATAAGATATGGCTCCTGCTCTCAAGGAAACTCACATATAATCATGTCTAACCTCCTCTCCTAAATAGATCTGAGATGCTGATTAGTGCAAAGTGGAGGACTGTGAATAAATACACAAAAGCTGAGGTCAGACGGAAGGGTACATGAAATGGACCGTTGGCTGCAGATCCAGCGTGAAATAACCCAAAGTCAAGGTCTCTGGTGATGCTGCTGGGAAGCAAGGAACAGCCTGAAACATCAAATGCGCACAGACAGGTGGAGAACAAAAAGTGGTTCCAACAGGAAGGGTCAACGCTAAAGTCAAACAAGACAAAGCAAAGACAATGTCTATTCAGAGGCAGACACCAGAGAAATCTCATGTGGTGACAGTTTACTGGGAAAGATTATAATTCAAGGGACACGGATGCTTAAGGGTTGGGTAGAAGAAAGTAGTAAATGGCTTAGAGCCAGTTTGAAGAAGATTATACAGGGAAATACAGGGAAAGATATTCAGTGAAGTAATAATATGTGAAATTTTGTAAGTATGATTCAAGGTTCAGTGAGGCAACACATCTTAGGGGAAACACTGATGATTTACAGTGCATCCAGAGGAAGGAACTGCCTGAGTAAATCCTCCATCTATAATTTCACACTAGGAATATTTTAGGCAACTGTGCTTACCATACTTGAAGAAGAGACGGCCTAGGAGTTCTATAATAGGTACAATGGACTGAATGTTTGTGTCTCCCCCAAATTTCTATGTTGAAATCCTAACCCCTATAGCGATGTTATTAGGAGGTGAGGCCTTTGGGAGGTACTTAGGTCATGAGGTTGGAACTCTCATGAATGTGATTAGTGCCCACATAAAAGGGACCTCAGAGAACTCTCTTGTCTTTTTTCCACCATGTGAAGATACAAGGAGAAGATGGACAAGAAGTCTGAAACCCGGAAGAGAAATCTCACCAGAACTCAACCATGTGACACTCTGATCTCAGAATTCCAGCCTCCAGAACTATGAAAAATAAATTTATGTTGTTTATAAGCCATCCAGTCTATGGTACATTGTTATAGCAGCCTACACTGACTAAAACAATAGCTGACCTCAAATATCTAAATGGATATGGAAGAAAGAGTATATACATTCTGAGTAGTTCTAGAAAAGCCATTCCTAGAGCTCTCACTGTGATCTCTGGTCTCTTCTGAGATCCAAACCAATATACCTAACTGTAACCTGTACAGTTAATCTGGGCTGTCCACTTGAACTTTAAGCATAATTGTCTAAAACTGATTGTGTTATATTTCCCTGCAGAATGCCTTATTCTAAAATCCATATCCTTTTTTATTGGCATCTCTATCTTAGTCACCAAGACAGAAACCTGGAAATGATCCAAGGTATTTACTCTCTTAGTACCACCACAGCAATTTAGTTACTCAGTTATCTCCAGTCTATTCCCTTAACACTTATTCTATCTTCCCTTCTCTCTTCACTTGATAATGTCTACATTTAGGTCTCATCGTTTCTTACCTATTCAATGACAATCTCCAGTGGATCTCCCTAACTACACACCTGCCCTCTTAAAATTAATCTCTGCATAAAAATATTTTTTCTAAAACAACAGCTATGAATCCCTGTTGCCTAGAGTAGCCTTCCCAATGCACACAGTACCAAGTCTCACAGACAGGGTTAGGACAGGTGGTAGCAGTGTCTCAGTTACAAAAGTTTGGGAAACAGAATTCAATGGATACCTCTCTCAGAAATCACAATCAACATTAGCATGCTAAAGTCTGAGAAGTCTTTCAGTAAAAAAAAAAAAAAAAGTCGTTTAGTAATACATTTGTGCAATCAGTGTTTGTTGGATTTTTTTTTGACTACTTAATTCTGCTTCATTTCCCATGGAGTTAGTGTTCCATAGAATATATTTCAATGAATGCTGGACTATAAGATGAATTTCAACTCATTATTATGACATATAAAACCATACATAAGTGGTTTTCAACTTTATCTGTTAGTGTATTTATCAATTAATCAATTCAGAAAATATTTATTGAACAGCTATTATGTTATATGCTAAAATACAATAATGAGCAATTAGACATGATACCTGTCCTCAAGCATTTATTTATAGTTTCCAAAATCACGACATTTTTGTTTCTTGAAATCCTAGCACACACCACACCTACTACCCAGAATGTCCTTCCTCCATCTTCACCTGACAAACTCCTTCTTGTTCTTCAGTTGTTTACACCTAAACTGTAAGGCACTTGACTATAGAGACTATCTTATTCATTTTTATTTTCCTATGCCTAGCACTCTCCCTAACGCATTGTTCCAGTCAATAAATGCATATTAAATTAATAAGTAGATAAATGATAAGATATTAGAATTTCTTTGTTTTAATATTTGATAATTGAGTTCAAAAGTTTAAACTAAAATATATGTATTTTTGTAATACAGAGTGTTTTCAAATTTAAAAATATTAATAATTTATCACTTGAAGGAGATGCTTATAAGTGTCTTTTTAAATTTTGTCTTCTGACTTCTTATCATAATTATTTGGCATAAATTACAGATACATCTATCATATTCTTAGTTATACATGAAACACTAGTTTTCAAGAGTTTTAAAAAATTATGTTACACGGAAATGGAGGTAAAATAGCAATTAAAAACTAAAGTTTTAAATTTTAAATGGTCTGATCTCAGGAAAGCACACATATACAGTAAAATGCTTTATTTTATCACTAAAAAAACTCTAGAGTCACAAATGTTCACCTTTTGGCATTTCATAAGTTTGGTAAAGCTAAATGGAACCAATGTGGATTGTCAATGGGCTAAAGAGTGAAAGAACTAAGTTATATTTTTACAGTAACAACAGTGAATACGTTAGTTCTTTATGGATCATATATAGTTCAAATATTACCCATATCTGCTACAATCAAGTGTCAACAAGTGGGTTATTCTGAAGAATAGGGCCAAAAGCATAGAGAAGATTTATAAAGAAATATTTATATACCAGTGAAGGTAAAGAACAAAACAAAGTATAAACGGGAAATAAATTAAGATAAGAAAGATGCGAGAGATTGGCGAAAGGCTAATAACTATGGAAGCTAAGTGATGGATACATGAGGTCATTCATTGTATCACTGTATCTACTTTTCTGTATCAATTTTTTCTTAATAAAAAAGTTGAAAAGAAGGGAGAAAGGAAGAAAAGAAAGAAGGAAGGGAGAGAGGTGGGGAAAAAGAAAAGAACAGTATAATGAGAAAAGGGAAAAGAAAAAAACATAAGAGAAGGAAAATGTATTTTAACCAACCTGGGCTACATCAAGGAGACATTCTGCTTGGCCCATGATTCAGTACATTTGATATTTGATCCCCTTCTGAAACATAATTATGGCTAGCATTTATTGAACACTTATTTGTATATCAGGGGCTTTACATGTTTCATCACATTTGGTCTTTGCAAGAACCCCATGATATCGGTACTATTACTATCCATGTTAATAGATGAGAAATTAAAGTTAAGAGAGAAGTGACTTGTCCAAGTTCACACAGTTGGTAAGCGTCAGTGCTGAATTTCAATCCAGAAATGTCTGGCGACAGAGGCAGAGGAATCACACACTGCCGCATGTTACATAAGCGGCTCATCTGCACCTCTCGTTTGGGCTTGTATTTTGATTCGGGTGGATCCGAGGCTGTCGTGATAAAGTGTTGTGGAGTAACTGGGGTTCCTGGAGCCAAAATTTCAACTAAAATATACTTCATAAGAGAGGCCATTTTTACTTTGAAATTAAAACCCATTTATATATTTATGTATCCAAGAGAATATTTTCAAGTTGTATTACATTTAAAAGCTTATTGATATCTGTTGCAGATATTCTATTTTAAGAAACAAGATTTTTTAAACATGCAGCAATTACATATTTCAGTTTAAAAACTAAAATGTGTCATTCATCCAGCACCACTTTATATAACTGGCCTTCAATTATACTTTGAGCCCTGATATGGGTTATATATTTGTCCCCTCCAAATCTCATGTTGAAATTGATCTCCAGTGTCGGAGGTGGGGCCTGAGGAGAGGTGTGCATGTTATGTGGCCCAGACCCCTCATGAATAGCTCAGTGCAGTCCTCAAGGTAATGAATAAGTTCTCGCTCTCTTAGTTCCCATGAGAATTGATTGTTAAAAAGTGTCTGGCACCTCTCTCCCCTCTCTCTCCTCTCTCTCTCTCTCTCTCTCTCTCTCTCTCTCTCTCTTTCTCTCTCTCTCTCTCTCTCTCTCTCTCTCTCTCTCTCTCTCTGCCAGCATTTTTAGATGTTTTCAATGGGAAGGTTTTCAGGGTCTCTAATCTGCCACCCTGCCAGAAATGGTAGTCT